>CANYBF010665912.1:0-45107 GCA_948192965.1 Dalechampia spathulata
AATAATATTAGTAAATAAAATAAAATAATTATATTATAATGATGAAAAAATGATTATATATAATTATTATTAATATTTGATAATATTATTAATTATTATAATATTGTATTATATTATATGAATTTAATAATAATAATAATATTATTATTATTATTAATTAATAATAACTTTAATATTGTATTATATTAATAATTATTATTATAATATTAAAATTAAAATTAAAATTAATATTATTAATAAATTATTTATTATTATTATTATTATTATTATTTATTATTATTATTAGTGGTAGGGGGAGGGGAGGGGAGGGGAGGGGAGGGACGTGCAGGGCTGGGGGAAATGCAACAGCGGCCAAATTTAAATTTTAACTGCGACATCATTTAAATTATGACATGTCATTGGTCGTCAATTAAAGTAAAAATTTTGTTAAAATTTATACTAAATAAAGAATTTTTAAAATTATTTACACCAAAAAAAGAAATTGCCCATTCCTTTGAAGGGTCAAAATATATAATTTCGATGGACCCAAAACATGCATTAAGCTCCGGTGTCGGCCGCCTTTATCATCCCATTAATTAATATCCCTATTAATTTCAAAAATAAAAATTGATTTATTTTATATAATTTTAAAGTGCATTCCCCTCCTGCTTACAGTAATTGCCAAGCAAATAAATTTTCTTTTTTCAGGAAAACAGAAAACCCCATAATTCGTAGAAACTTCTTATGTAGGTGATAAAATATATAGACGGCAGCTCATGCACACGAGGGAAAATAATTAAAAAGGATATTTTTTATTTTTATTTTGTTACCTGGCCAGTAATTTCTCCTGAAGGAAAGTGACGTACAGCATAGAAATCAAGCCACCTATCTTATATTTTCTCGTAAATAAAAATTCTTTTAGAATTATATCTTATAAATTATTTTATTCATTATAATTAAATGATGTAATTTTATAAATTTATAATATATTTAAATTATTTACTAAACTTCTCCCAATTAGATGTATTATTTTACTAAAGAGAGAATGGTTATTGTAAAATAATATAAATTTGGTGAGAAGAATAAAGGTAGACTTAGAAGGCAACCTCAGAAATTAGAGCATTATTACTCATATGGGTAGTAGAGGATGAATAAAAATAAGCTTATTAAAATCCAATAATATTGATCATAGGTTAAAATTATGATATTGGTTTGCAGTGAAATGAAAATTTAGAGAAAGAACGAAGAGTTGAGTTAATAATAAAAATGTTTCTACAGATAGAGATATCTTAAAAACCAATCCAGTCCAATGCAAAAGCAGCACCGGATTTGCGTAAAACCCACTTGATTGCTTCACCTTCCCAAGTGCTCTCTCTCCCTTATTAATTAACTTGAATCCTAAGTATGATTTAGTCTTGTTTCTCTTTAAAATCATCATAAAAATGTTTCTTCGTTTTCCTCCTCCTCCTCCTCTCCAAACTCCCTACGATACCCACCTCTATCTCTCTATATATACATGTTCAAATCATCAACTCACCTCCCTTGTACTTCTTTCATAATATTCTCTTCCCTTTTATCTGACGTCTTCTTCCTCCTCCTCCTCCTTGCTACCTGTAGATACCATCTTTGAGGCAAACACAGTAAGAGGAAACCAATATGGGGCGACATTCTTGCTGTTTAAAGCAGAAATTAAGGAAAGGTTTATGGTCACCAGAAGAAGATGAGAAACTCTACAATTACATTACTAGATTTGGTGTTGGTTGCTGGAGTTCTGTACCTAAGCTTGCTGGTAATATATATAATATACATATTTATGTAGTTGTTGTTCGTGATTCTTGATCAAGTTAGGCATTATATATTGGTTCTTCGAAAAATTAGTTAATCTTGATTACCGTTTGATTGAAACTGCAGGTTTGCAAAGGTGTGGAAAGAGTTGCAGATTGCGATGGATTAACTACTTAAGACCTGACCTTAAGAGAGGAATGTTCTCGCATCAAGAAGAGAGCCTTATTATCAGTCTTCATGAAGTTCTGGGTAACAGGTATTATGATATATATATATATATATATATATATATATATATATATATGCGCTAGCAATTGTCAACGAAGAACTGAATCTTCGATGTGAAAATGGAGATGGGTAGAGTCATTTCTGCGATAATTTATTGAATTATGGGGTTTTTGAAAATTTGCAGATGGGCACAAATTGCAGCACAGTTGCCTGGAAGAACAGATAATGAGATAAAGAATTTCTGGAATTCATGTTTGAAAAAGAAGCTTATGAAGCAAGGTATAGACCCAACAACCCACAAGCCAATCATTACTAGTCATGAAATTATGCAAGTGAAAGAAGAAAAGACCTGCGCAGATCACGAGGCATCAATATCCTTGCCACACTCTAAAATGCTATCATCATCATCATCAATTGTATCAACTGTACGCGAGCCAACATTTCTCATTAACGATACATCAACATACTATAGCAGTGGATTAGCTGAAACTTCAAGAGAACAATTCATCATCTCCGCCGCCGCCTCCAACCACCACCACAGACAAGCTTGTGATCCCTTATCTTACTTTGAGTTTCCGGCAAGTGTTGAGTTGGGTGAGCATAATAGCAACTATTCAAGTTTTCCAGGTCTGCAGCACCAAGCTATGAGACCGTTTGATCAAAATAAGTTTGAAACAATTTCCAACTTTGCATTCACTTCAATGCCAAGTTTAACAAGTTTTGATCATGGAAGCATAAGCACCACAGATTTCTCTGATAATTCAGCTTCAAGAATGAGTCCTATGTTCTTTAATGATCAAACAAAAGAGAGTTCAAGCAATAGCTCAAATATGAGCAATTATACAGGATACCACATGAGCAATATGGTGGAGCATAATGCAGCTTTTTCTTGGGATACTGATAACAAACTAGACTGCTCAATCTTTCAGTTTCCAGCTAACGGAATCAAGACAGAAGAACTGAATCAGAGTTCATGGCAAGAAGAAGCACTGCTTCATACTCAAAATTCAGTAGATTTCAGTAACTATCCACTAACGTCTCTGTCAGAAGATCTAACAGGAGCAAACTTTGACGTCTTCCACCAGATATCATGAACTGTATATTCAAACTTCTTATTTTTGATTGATTCCCTCTTATATCTGTCGAAACAAATACATGAGATGATGATAGTACAGAAGTGGTTGAGGTTCACCATTTTAATTTTTTTTCTTTCTGTTGTTGCTGTTATCGTTAACCAGGTGATCGGGATGGAAAGGACTAAGCCGATATCTCCATATTCTTTTTCCTTATATTAATTTGTTTGTTTTGATTTTCTTTTAATTATGTGTTAATCTGTTTGAAGCAACAGTTGAAAGAATAATCATGTTGTACTAAACATTTCTAAAGAGTGAAAACTAATTTTGTGGTCACGATTAATTATCTTTAAATTCTAGTTGTCGACCTAACTAATCATGTATGATAATCATGTGGGTTGTGATGCAACTTTCATTCGCTGTATCCAAAAAGGAAGAAGAACAAGCCCTTTTCCAGGCTGAGGGAAAACCCAACTTAATCAGATGAAGAAGCTGTAAGATTTTCTCACACCAACTTGGAACATGTTTCGAATGCTCTCTTCTCCATCAGTTACGAGACGAAACATGATACTGTCCAAACAACATTAATTGAATATGAATGTGTGTGTGGGGTAGGATTTAGATTATGAAATTTGGAAGAGGGTGGCAGAGTTTTAATTAAACAAGATTATCTGGGTCTATGCTCATATCTCCAAGATGCTGCTATCTTAGCATATGATCCAGCTGCTATTCCAGGCCCCTCCATGCATATTTTGGCGAGTCCCTCCAAAAGGCCAATATTGGCTTGGCTGTCCACTCTCCATTATTGGAGAGAGAAGTGGCAGCAACAGGCAAAAGAAGAAGAAGAAGAAGAAGAAGAAGAAAAAGCTGAAGAAGGGTCAACTATGCAGTCGCAATATAAGGTCTAGAAATGTTCAATCATACATCTTTGTATCTAATCCCTTTTCTGCAATTTTTATCTCACAAAAGAATTTTTATTTCCATCATCAAGTTCACTCAGAAACACCCATATAGGACACAAGCTGGTACGTGGGGACTGAAACAGAAATCATAGAATACAGACAGATTCCATGTCATATTATTAAATGAAACCATCCCTATTATATAAAAGCATATACATGAAATATAAATTAATGTTTTTCAAAATTAAAAAGTAGCCACTAACTTTTACGATCTATCACAATGTAATTCATAGTATTACAATTTCTTATAAAGATGAGGGCAAAGTCAGCCAAAAGCACGCTCATGTTTAATAGAGGAGAAGCAGGCCGTGCATGGTCTTTCAAAGCCTTTCACTTCAAAGATAAGATGACAGAAACTGAATGTTAGAGGAGAAACAAGATTCCGTCAGCCACCCGAAAGCATCAGAATCGTGGCATCATTGTTTCAATGTCTACATCACTAAGAGAATGGTCCTAACTACTGTTAGATTGATGGATACATACACATTGTCGCGGTGTGGATCAATTAATGGCTTCAAATAAGCAAAAAAAAGAAAAAAAAAAAAGGACAGAAAGAGAGACTGCATAGGTAAAAGGAAGAAAAAAAAAGCTGCTTAAAACACGTACCTATTGTCTCACAGTGGGGAAAATTTTTTTTAAAAGAAACCCTCGTCCTCCACTTCCACTAGCCTTGGGACTAACATTGTCGAGTCGGTCCCAAGTTTTAACTTTTCAGATATAAATAAAACATGTGTATATATATATATATATATATATATATATATATGCATGCGCTCTAGCGATACAGTTGATACGTGTAAAATTCCATGCAGGTATACATATAAGGTTGGAAAGCGGGATTGATGGTCCTGAAATTCGATCAATTCCCGTGAGAACAACGATTCCTTCAAGGTCATTATCAGTTTAGGGTTGGTGGTTTCGGATTAGGAAATGACAGAGGTCTCATTACATATAAACCCACCTGTAATTTGTTACTTATGGTGTATATGTTTAGAATATTTTTTGAAGCCATAGCTGGATACTCCATCGTATGTAAATGTATCTCTGCATCGGTAGGTTGATTAGTTTAAGCTTTGTTTGTTTTTTTTAATTACAAGTATCATATTTTGACAAGTCAATTCTCTGACAGTCATTGTTTCTTGGTTTGGTGGGTTGGTTTAGAATCAGCTTATAGATTATTATCGAAAATACTTCCATATATTTATCGATTAATCCAAATAATATAAAAAACTATACATAATTAAAATATATATATTTTATTATAAAAATTTCATGCATTATTAATTCTTTCATTTATTTTGATCTCATAATACATTCAATCAATATAAACATCAATAATATTTAATTAAAATTTAACCCATTTATATTTATCATATGATGTAAACCTTACCAACACATTCATGAAAAATGTGGTAATAGTCATAGAACATAATCACAATCTTTTTATGCATGTGAAAATCTTTAACTTACCAACAATCATAATAATAGCAATAATTACATAAATATTCTTTACCCTTGATGGGGAATCTTTGGAAAAAAAAAACATAGAGATACTAATAAAAATGTCCAATTCAACTTATTCTTAATAAATAATTTATTTTAACATATAGTCTAAACTATATGCTTAGGAAATTAAGCTCATCACATCATTTTCATAATCTAAAAACTAATTTAGAAATGATCTTCGAACACCCTTTTGCATCAAAAATTTTTTTCTAGAACTTGTTCTAGGTGAAAGTTTCCATTCTTTTTATTTATTAATTAATTTAATAAGATATGAAATTAACTAGGTTGAAAAGGGGAAATAATAAAGCTTGAAATGGTAAAAGATGAAAAGATATGATACAAGTCAATCGACCAATCTCAGGAACACCATGTTTTGTCTCCCTTAGTACTTATTGTCATAACATGAGGACGATGCCAAGTCAAACAAACCTCATCATTCAAGGACAAACAAACACGGGAAGTTTAAGGATAAAATAATAACAATGTAAAAATCAATCCCAATATTCCTCCATTTATCTAGCTTCAATTTAACTCTCATTTATACGATACGATAAATATAAATTATTAAAATATAATTAGATATTATTATATGTATTCATTTCATAAATAAATTATTTGAAAATTTTATAAATTTAGATTCATTTTTATTATCATATATATAAATTATTATCGATATAATAAAAAAAATAATCATTATTTGCAGTGAAAATATGGGGTGGATTCATCGTTGTACTTGCTAATTAATTTACTTCGGTAAATGGACAAAAGCTGCCGACAAATCTCTGTCCTTCTTAATTAAACGAAACATTAAGAACGTGTAATAAACAAAATAATTAAAGGAGAACTTATCAGACAGGAGAGGTGGGGGGGGGGGGCCCAAAAGTAAAAGGGCATGAAAGAAAGAAAGAAAGAAAGGGGGAGAAAAATGGAAAGCAAGAAAGAAAGAAAGAAGAAGCACTAAATAAAGGAAAACAGATTGCCTCGATTGACCCCCAAATGATCACATAATTAAAACATATTAATTAAATATTAAAACTGTAAAAAAAAACTTGATTTGGGTAATTTCTTCTTGGATGATTTCATTGTTTAGAAATTGAAGGGTGAGTTCTGAGATGAACGGTGATTAATTGTAGCATTTTTTCAACGGAAAGGAACCTGCACCGCCACAGCAAGATTCATTATGAGATACCGCCCCCCACCCTCTTTCATCTTCATGTTCATGAACCTCATCATCACCATTCACTCTCCCATTATTATTATTATGCTTTCTTTATATGTCTACCCTTTGACTTCTTATTTCTTCCTATTTAATTCATCACACCTCCTTCGTAATTTTATTCCGCAGTAAAAACAAAAATAAAACTTCATTATTATCATCACCTTAATTGTTAATAAGGTATTTATATTAATTATTTTTAATAAAAATAACTGAATCAAATATTATAAATTTTTTAATTAATTTTTCAAAAAATTAATAACACCCCCAAATCCTATATTAATTATCCAATTTTCATGATCGAATTATTAAAATAAATGATTAACTAAATTTAATAATATTATTATTGAGAATTGACTAGTTGAATTGGAGATGGCGCTTAAGAATGTCCGTGGAAAGTTGGAATAAAAAGCTGATTGTACCGAAAACCATGACGACTTTAGCTCTTTGGAAGGTTGACTTGCACAACATGAAGCTTTACTGCAACGTTAAAGTTATATTTTATAGTATTCTTTTTTTTTTTTTTTACCATAATTCGTGAATTATTATTCTTCAGAAATTTGTAGGCATCTCATTAATTTTGTGGTATATTTCGCTACTTTTAAATATCTAAATTAAATTTATTTTGTAATTGTACACAAAATAGACCAAACACATAACGAACGAGATTTCCATGGCACATTGTTAAATTTTATAAAAGCATATAAATATAAATTAAATATCAATCAATAGTATAATATCTCAAGTGGGTTCATTGATTAAATCAGTAATAGTATTAATTAAAAAAATATATAGATTTAAAAAACATGTTTTCATATGACAATACTAAATGGAAACTATAGAAGATAACATAAGGGATGATGGTTCCCATGAACATATTGTAACACAGTGATCTTCAATCAACTATCGGATGAAGTTGTGGGTGGGTTAATAATAATTCTTAATGGGGTGTTCGTTCTACTGATAAGCAGGGTTCGCATAGTATACGGTGGGTGGTTGAGGACTGGCGATAGCAAAACCTCCTACTACACGTGAATGATTATTCCCTCCAACTTATTCTTCCATAATAACCTCTAAAATATCCCTGCAAATTCGTTTTATTAAAGCTAACGTAATTGGGTTTTGCTTTTGATCTGTATCTGTATTTAACTCATTAATTAATCATGTAATTGTTCTGATGAAGGAAGACTGAACTTGCAAACATATCCAAGTCATTCTCATGCATGGTTAGACTTTGTATGATGGTTTTTATTTAATATATTATATATACGAGTATTCGTTCATATATATATTCATTTTATGTTGAATTTAATCAGTTAATAATTGAAATTTTCATGAATTAAAGAAGTTTTTAATTGATATATGAATTTTCTTAAAATAATAAAAAGGTGGAGAGAAAGTAGAGATATTGGTGTGGAGGGAGAAACATAGTGATGAGTTACATCACCTGCCATGTCGAAGAACTGGAAAATGATGATGGAAACTTAACACAAGTTGGTGTTAGGCTTAACAGTACTAATAATGACCTTAAACAACAATTTTATATGCCATACAAAAAGGAAAAACATCAAGTGTTTCCTTAAGTTTGAAGTTTTCATGTAGCTTCTGATCCAAGGTTTAAATAAAAACCCACCTCCAATTAATGGGGATTTGTCTTAATATAATGGTAATAATAATAATAAAAAAAAGGGGAATATATTCCATAGCCCTATTGAATGCCTCATTCGTGAATTGGGCAAAGAAGCTTCTAATTACAAGATTCATGATTGTTTCTTCCTTCCTCAATTTAGAAGGATTTCAAAGGATCGCTTTCTAAATTGATTGTCTTCATTTGGCTCTTATGAATTATTGTTAGGTGAGACTCAAATTTTATTTTCTTAAATTGCTTTATGGTTGAAACCCCCATCATGATCCAACTTTCCGATCAAAAGTTTGAACCGAATCGAATCGAATCGATTCAGGTTTTGGGTTTCACGCTTGCTCAGCCCTACCAGCAACTTCTGCAGGCCCAGTCCATTGAGAGTCTGAGTTTTGGTCTAGAATTGAGCCCATAATGATGCCGTCAAGTTAGTTGAGGATGATTATAAGGCCCAGTTCACAGGTTGTAACTAGTAGCTTGGGCTGTTCGTGGAGATTGGACTGACAAAATAATGAGGAAATCACACTAATACCCCTGTTCTTTAGAATAATTTATTTATGTTCAAAGAAAACATGCATTTACTCCTTTTTTTACAATATTAATTAATAATTTAATATTATTTTTGTAGTTTTTAATCTTGACTATTCATGTAAAATTCATAATATAATGGAGAAATTTACGATATATATGATTTTTAAAAATTAAAATAATAGATTGAGAAGAGAAAGAAATTGTTCACGAGAAGAAGAAGAGGAATGGTTACGGGAAGTCGAAGATTAGGGTTCTTCTCTGATTAATAATAAAAAAGAAAACTCATACATTTTGTAGATGGGTTGAAAGTAGTTGCAGTAAAAAGCAAATATAGCATCGAGATCAGTGATTAAGAAAATCATAAATAATTTGTTTAATGGTAGTAATGCGACAAATGAAAGCTGTGAAGATGAGATGATGATGAACCAGCGGCAAATGATGCATCCTGACATCTTATGTAAACTATAATTTTTCTACGTACTTATTTAAGGCAAAAGTCTTTTACCTGTGAAAACATCCAAATTAAGAAACTTCAAAAGAATATCCAATCCTCATAAAAGGCCATCTTCAGTTTGAGCAGTCACCATCTTCCCTTGATCTTACTTTTTTTCTGAAAAATGATCCAATCTAATGGCTGACAGCCTTCAGATATAAGATTGGTATGTTTCTGGACTTGTTTGGAAATATCCACAGTATCATAATGAGATCAAGTTAAAAAAGGATTATATATGTATATGTTAATCATTATGAGTAGGTAAAGTACAGATAGCTTCATAAAAGATGTAGAACTGTAGAAGGATGTATGTATTGTTAATGTTGACAAACGCTGGTAACTGAAAAAAGGCAGAAATTATGAGCAAGGAAATTGGTAGGAAGATGGTGGGAGATATTGTGGTGATATGTGGCTAATTGAGAAGCCAAGAGGATGCTTTCTCGTCCTGCTTCAGAAATGTCCTCATTTTGATTCAACTTGAAGCCTTTTATTGCTTCTGTTGTGCCATTATAAGCAACGTCACATGCAGAAAATAATGGCCCATCATATCAATGAATTGCATGTAAAGGACAGCCAAGGAAGTGGCACGGATACATTCAATTAGATATGGGCTTAGCATGGCTGACAATGGAGAATTCCTGACACTAGCGCCTCGCTCGAGGAGCTACAGCGAGATCAGGTGAAACAAATGCAATCATGAACGTAACAGTTCACTACGGGAAAAACAGGATACCAACGAAATTCTTATGCAATAATCATGAGAATCATCAGCTTCTTCTTACCTTCTGGGGATTGACAGAATTTGATCTTGGCTAATTATGGCAACACCTTGAGCGGAGAATTATCAGCTCTGAACCAGATTCATAATCCAAGCTTTACTTGATCTTCCTGATTCGGATATAGAGTTGAAAGCAATGTAAGAAGTGAAAATGGAAAAATGAAATAACGTGCCACTAACTCCGGTAAATGGTTCAAAATTTACACTCGGTCTTGTGAATCAACAGCGCTAGATCAGCTAATATTCTCATTTTTATCAGTCTGGTATATTTCAACAATAATGAAAAATGGTGTAATCTTGGGATTGCGCAGAGTGGTAGTAGTGATGGGTAAATGGCTAGTTATGTAGATGAACGGCAGCCTGGTAAAGAGTGAGGTGGTGTATGGCCTTGGCAAACAGCTCCCTCAACTCGGGACGCTGAGCTATAACAGGACGAGCTGCTCCTTCAAGAGCATGGAGAGCCCTTGCATGTTCGAGATCTTTACTACTGCCTGCATTCAGTGCAAGATGACATAATAGTACCAACCCATGAATTTGAGCTTGGTCATTGTTCCTGATCAATTTTATCAAAGGAGGAACCCCACCAAATTCTATGATTGCGTTCGAGTGTTGAGCGCAATTGAAATTATCAGGACACACAAATTTCCCCAAGGCAATAGCTGCTTCAGTCGCCACTTGCATATCTTTACTATCAAGCCTCGCGACCAATGGACCGATTATCCGAGTCTCCCTGGCAGGGAACGTTCGAGCCAAGCAGCCTATTGACCTTATAGCAGGAATCTGCAAACCTGGGTCAGTTTCTTCTTCGTGAATTACTCGTAAAAGCTGGTCCAAAATTGCCATGGCAGGAGGCCAGTTAGTCTTAAAAGCTGCACGTCTAAGATCAACGTTAGACTCTGCTACAGCCGTGATCTCCATAACAGTCATCAAACAATTCAACTGAAGATCCCCATTTTCTTTCTCAATAATCTTGGCCAAACAAAGCAACCCTTTCGTCTCTGTGATCTTCTTGCTATTCGATAAGCTCCCTCTAGACAATTTCCACAATGCCAATGCGCAGCTAACCTTGAGCTGAAGCACAACGGCAGGTGGTTCTATCTCCCTGTCTTTCCTGTAGTGAGAATTACCACCATGACTACTACTACTGCTCCTGTCTAAATAACAATTCAATGATTGAATACGATCAACTCTACCATTCTTGTAATTAGCCAACTCTTTATTCATTTGAACAAGGGAGTGAATGCTAGTTTTAGCAGGCTGATTACTCCTAATGATATTATTCATATCCAAGACCAAGTCAGTAGATAATAAAGATACCAATCGACGAGTAACATTATGCGTCACGAACTCTTCTTGCGCAAAAGGGTCCAATTCAGCCATCCTTGCAACCAAATTGGCAACGGCAATCTCAACTTTCATGGTGGAACGGCCCAGAACACCAACAATGATGGGCACGCCAAGAAACTCAACAATCAACCTAACCCGCTCTTTATCAGTTGCAATGTAATAGAGAGCAATGACAGCTGCAAATTGAGCATCAGGAGAAGAGCAGCCATCTTTAAGCAACTTGAGCAGAGGCAAAATCCCACCTTCTTCGACTATCAATTTCTTGTTCCTGTCACTGTCTTTAGCTAAAGAAGCAAGTCCGTTAGCAGCATCAACGCGATCTTTCACCGCTTGGCTCATCTGTATAGTTGATATATAAGTCCAAACCCATGCAAGAATAGGATCATTACTGGCAATAGGAGGAAGAGAAAGAGATTGACTGTCATTGGACTCAAAGACAGACAACAGCCACTTCATGTCAGCAATGGAAGATTCGAGGTGGTTTGATAATTTCCGGAAGTCAGTAGTCGAAGTAATCGAAAATACTTGGCGAAGAACACCGCCGTGCTTACATTTACGGAGGAGGGAAAGTGCACGTTGGAGATATTTGGTGATGTCGGAGGTGATACGGCGGAGAGGACGGTCATAGAGGGAAGGTGAAGAAGCGGAGAAGCGGACGGCAGAGCGTATAAGATGAGAGAGACGGTCAACTTGTCTGGAGATGTCGGAGCAGTCTTGTTTAGAGGATTCGGCTTCTTGGGCAGACTTGATGATCCGGTCAGCAAGTAAAATCGGGAAAGCCAGCTGTTCTTGGAGAGTCAGAAGTTTCTCTTCTTCACGTCTAGCAGAAGCACCGGACATGTTCTTGACTTTCCAAACCGAAGAGACGGAAACGAGGATAGGCGGTTGGAATGGAGGAAGGATAGCAGCAGGGGTGGCACCAATGGCAGGAGCTTTTATTTATTTATTTATTTATTAATCTACTTAGTAGGAGTAATAGAAATGGGTGGGGGTGGGGGTGGGTGCAACTGGTGTAAACGCTATAGGACCAAAAACAACCAACAGAATTTCCCACTGCATACATACCTTCTGTTATGATTGCCCCCTCGAACTGCAATTGCATATATAAACAAAGTCTTCTTTTGGACTTTTCCCACCACAAAAACCAAGTAATTTTTATATACATTTGCTTTAGGAATGAATATATAATATATATTATTACAATTATTAAATTCTAATTTTATTTTATACTATAACATTTCCATGATTTTAACTAATATTTTTAAATTCAATTAATTAATACACACGATATAATTGCATTAAAACGAGCCCTATAAATATATCTACTCTTTGTTATCTCATGATAAGTATTGTTACATAATATTCTAATTGTCATAAATTAATAAATTTTATAGTAAAATAATCCATGGTTAAAATTTCTGTAACTTGCAAGACAATTGATGTTAGTTGTTTATTAAAAAATTAAAAAAAAAACCTTATGTATTAAAAAGGTCAAGATGGTAGTTACATTTTTATAAGTTATTCTAAATTTATTATATATATATCATAATAATTAAATTCTAATTTTATTTATGGTATAACATTTCCATAATTATAACTAAATTTGTTTGAATTCAATTAGTTAATACACATATGATATGATATAATAAATATAGAAAAGTACATCTCCAAACAAATTATAAATTATGATAATTTAGAATGTACGCCAATACATGTCAGCAGATGCATTTACTCTTGTCATCATGTCATGAAAGTATCATGACATAATATTCTAGGAGCTAAATTCATAAATTTTATAGCAAAATAATCCCATGTTTCTTACTAATATTAGCTGTTTTTTTTCAGAAAAAATTAAAAAAAAATCTACTCGTGTAAGTTTAAAAAATTTTAAATTTCTATACATATAGTAAAACATTAAAATTCCCCAAATAATTTGACACGAGCAGGTGTCATTATAGGATGGTAGGAAATTTTAATAAAATTATATAGAAAGTGAAATATTGCGTTTCGCAGCAGGGTAAACTCACAGGGATCCGTTGCTTCCCTCCCCCGACATGCATCACCATCAACCAGGTGGAGTCCACAATACCAACAAACCTGCCTCACCTCAGCATGCATGAACCGCTCATAGTACCATAACTAATATAAAACTTTGATCAGTTATCAAGTACTTTAAATCAGTTATCAAGTACTTTAAATCCAGACGATTTATCAACAAAAACTACATATTAAGAACTTTTTCAAAAAAAAAAAAAAAAGGACGATAAGTGCTCAACCAAAGAAGAAAAGAACATGATGTTCAGGTCATGAAAAAACCAGTTAAACATGATCTGATTAAATGGCTTGACAGCCTAATCCCACGATAGGATTAAGTGCTTTTTATTGTGATATGTTGCAGCTTAGAATCAGAGTTTGAGGTTCTTGTATGTGGACCGCGGAAACCAGCCATGACAAAGACAGTTCAGAGCTTTGCCAGCAAACCATTTTGAAGAGGCTTAGCAACACCATTTTCTTTGACATCATTGTCTTTGGTATCTAATTCGCATGCATTTGGTGGAACATCCACAGCAGGAGAGCAGTTGAAAAACCCATGTGGCTGCATTTACAGACAAAATCGAACTCAGAACGTTGCATTTCTATTACATAGCAAGCCATCAAGGGACTGAACTCGCACGCAGTATGCATCAGAAGTTCCAAATTGAACTGGACTTGAGAATTTTCAGACGACTATTGGAACTTCCTATAATAAAATTATTCAAATTTTGATAAACTAATGAATACCATGTAAGACCTTCATGAGCACACACAACAGAAACAGACGCCAGGGACCAAAGAGAGATGCGAAGTCTAAGGGCAAGGAAGATACCATAAGCATAAAATTAATGCGCTCAACTGGCATTACCGGCCAGTCTTCCAACCGAGGTACGTGTGTGATCCCAAATACATACCTGTATCAAAAATATTTAGATTTTCAATTTGACATGTTTGCGAATGGGTAAAAGTATTGAGAAAAAGATAACACCAACTAACCAAAGAACTACATCAGTTTCTTCCAAAGATCGATTCTGCTTCACCCATGTAGATAGGCCCTCACCAACACGTGGATTTTGGTTAGGGAACTCTCCCCCAGGAAACAGTTCATCATGTGCATAAGGAGTGACCCAAAGATTGTGCTTCAAAAAAGCAGCTCTTCTCAAAAATTTAGCATCAGGACCAGCCAATGGCAAACAATTTGAGCCAGGTACCAGCTTATACCCTGTTAATTGCCCCATCCTATTGACAGTTCTAGTATTTCTCACCTGGGAAATAGACCAAGTCCTTGAATAAGAAACTGATGGAGAAATAACAAAATGCAGAAAATAGTTTGCAGATAGCAGAAGAAAGAAACTACAATACTCATTAATAGTAAACAAGAAAGGGAACAAATGCCTTACAATCCAATGGCGTGCTGTCAGAGGATTACAGACCCGCATTGCCTGCAGTTCTGATTTAAGAAGGGTCTCTTCAGCATAAAATGCATTATTATGGACATTGTTCTCCCCAGGTTTCTCAACTTTAACATCCACCTCAACAACCTTTAGATTGAAGTAGATCAAAACATACTTAAATGTTAAATTGAAAGAAAGATAACAGGACAATTAGAAAGTTTCTGATAAAATTTCTGTTGTAGTTCAGGATTTAAATATCCAGAAATGAATCTGGCCATCGGCATCGGAATCGGATGGTTGACTCGCATCGGGTCTACATTGCCATGATATTTTTCTATGGAAGCGGGCAACATATATATTCCTAAACGCAACTAGCAGCCAGGAAATCTTGATGAACAAATACAACAATTACATGAGCATATTTAACTCAGAAAGATGTCTCTTGTTCAGCAATATGATCTTTGTGCTCACACAATTTACAGAATTACTGACAATGTCCTAGCTCTATCATCCATAAAAATAATTATGGAACCAATAGACTGGTAACTGAGTCTTTTGCGTCAGATCATCAATGACCCATAACTTAGTGAAATAGCATGCTTCCGACAAAACCGAAATTTGAACCAATAAGACATATTTTCATAGCAAAGGCAATGAAAGTGGATATCAAAAAAATGATTGAACTCATCTATATCGTATATTCAGAAATCACTAGTACCTAAAATTACTGAGTAAAGCCACAAGTTTCTAAACTAAACACAGTCTACCTGATTGAACGCTTCACCGGGCTTGCAATCAACAGCCATGTTCATTCGAGCAACAAAAAAATGTTGATGAACTGGCGCATATAAACCTGGAGCTATGTTTGTGCCATATTTTCGAACCTCCCCAGGTTGCAATGCTCCTAAACTGAGGATTCCTGTAAGTTTAACTTCAGCTTCGATTTTTCCATCCTGTGACCAAAACAGAAAATTAAAAAAATATACAATAAGCATGCATTTCATGGAAACCTTAACCGCTGTGCAAGTGAAGTGTCCATCACTAAACCAAAATCATCATTTCAGATGATAAGTGCAGCCAGCATGTAGAAAGGAAGGCAAAAGCAGAGATGGTATAAGCACAACAGAATGATTCCCTTAACGTTCACAGCAAGTGACAACTTCAACTATAAGAGAAATAAACAAGGGTCCAACTTGCCTGGTAAAAATGCCAGTAAAATCCATACTCATAGTTAGCAACTGTACAAATAAAAGACACTGTGAGCCTTCTAGACCTTCGTACTTCTGCTAAACCAGTTCTCCAGTCCTGATGCTTCCATAAAATCCCAACATCCTCTTCATGCAGGCATACACAATTTTCAATAGTTTCAACACCTCCTGTGAAGTTTGTGAAGTGTGCATCAAAGTATTTTATATAGCCCAAACAATCACATCCCTGCAATGGTAGTTTTGGTTATAAGTTTATAAAAAGACCATAAACAATAATCTTGTACGATGTGATTCAAGTTATTTGCAGACCTTTTTAAGCGAATTTGCATTTTTACCAAGTCCATCTTCCCCTGCATCAAAAGCATTTTTCCTGTAATGTGGTTCATTTGGATCTCCATAAGGCACAACCATCTCTACAAAGCTTAACCTGTGAGCCACAGGCCTTCTCCCTCTACTACCATCGACATATGCAACAGAATGTATAACCAAACCTTCTCTAGGAGTGAATCCAATACGAAAATTCCACTACCAAGATAAAATGGTGAAATGAAAATCTTCAGTGCAATATTCTAAATTTAACAAAGAATAGTAACAGATCAAAGGAGTCAATATGTACCTTTTGCCACTCTACAAAATAACCATTAACACGAAAACTAGGACCTTCCGGTTGGACAATTTGTAAAGATTTCACATCACTTCGATCAACACCACCCCTTGTTTCACCAGGAGTATAATTCCTCAATGGATCAGCTGGAGGAAGGGGAACAAGTTTACGGTCTTCAAATTCAATCACTTTCATGTTTTGTATATCAACAAGCACGTAGATGCCTTCAACTGGACGGGCATAACCATTTTCCATAGGACAGTCACTCTCAGTTCTGCAGAATATAAGGGGCTTAGCAAGTCTTTTACTTGGAGAATCAGCAGCACTGTAATAACCAACGCACCTGTAGAGCGAAAATATGTACCAAAGAAGATAAGAGATCACTTCCAAACACAAATAAAGAAAAACAAGTTTCATCAGTTCTAACTTACCAGGCATCAACCATCACAAGTTCCATATCATCGATACCTCTCTTCTTCATTGCCTCTCCAAATGGAGGGAAGTCTTTTACTACAGCCTCACATTCAGCATATTCAACAGCATCCTGAATTTGAGCAAGTAAAGAATCATAGATGATATACAAGTAAGATTCATAGCATAAAAACTCAACATATAAGACAAAGAAAAACTCATAGAATCAAAGTTTGCAACACAACAGCATCCTGAATTTGAACAAGTAAAGGATTATAGATGAAATACAGGTAAGAATGATAGCATAAAAACTCAACATACAAGACAGAGAAACTTAAAGAATCAAAGTTTGTAACGCAACAGACCGGTTGGGATCAAGAATGAGCTGTTCTAGTTATAAACATTGATCACTTGTAGAAAATAAGGAAAATGCTACAAGATTCATTTTTAAGGTTATACATCCTGAAATCCATTTCAAAATTGTACCATCAACAATCATAATCTTTTTATAATATTTTTCCAGGAAACAACACTTGTTATGAACATTAAACAATAATTTCATATGATAAGCTTCAATCAACCCTGCCTCTTAAATACAACATGAAGTAAAGAAAAATCAAGAAGAAAATGCAAGGGATTAGAAGAAAACCAGAGAAGGCTGAACATCTGGAACAACTTGTGACGAAATTACTTTCCCTCTATGATGTCCACCTCGGGTTACGGCATGTACCTCTGAGAGCTCAACAATCCATATACTGGTTTCATTTGACCTCTTGTTGTAAACAATTAGTCTAGCCCTCCTAGGTGGCAACTTGGTGGGAATTACAGGTCCACCACCTTTTGTTCTTGGGAGCAATGATGGTTGGAAAGGGGGGAAGAAATAAGCATCTGCCAGCGCAACAACATGTTTATCTGGTTCAAAAAGAACCACCTCAACAAAGCGCATGCCATCTCTAACCTGAGTAGGAAGTTGGTGATCAGTTCATAAATCAAACGTCAAAACGTCAGGAAAAGCCCTGGAAACAAATAGATAACAGAACAGTAGTAGTTGAGAACCTCAGGAGTGGCTCCAGCAGCCCGGACGGTTGCCACTGCCACAGAGATTTCAGTAGCAGACAAAGGATCCAAAGGATGTCTGGTTTGAGCTCTCAACATGACTGGGATACCTGCTGAAAGAATGCAACAAGGAGAATTATGAGGGAAAGGCATTTAAACACAAACTGTTCAAAATCCACGTTGGCAGGGGTTAGCAGCATATAGCTTTCATCGTTCAACATCATTCACACTTAATGGTAGCACAAAAAAAAAAAATGTATATATTTTGTTTAACATGAAATTACAATAATAAAGTTGCAAAGGTGAAATACATGTCAAAAATGAATAAAATATTATGTTTGACATTAAATTAAAATTGCAAAGCAGCAGGACGACGAATACAATTGACAAAAAACAACTCTAACGTCAAATGAAGCACTAATAGATCAACACTTGGATGAATCTCAAATCACAATAATTCAGCCTTCCATCACACAAAAATTTGAGCATTGCGAGTTAATTGAGACAGTATTTAGTTCAGGTACATGAACATTTAAAATACAGTAATGCAGAGTATATTAGAAACCATGATAAAGCATGCAGCAACTCTAGCAGAACCATCACGATTAACAGTTTACAACATAATTAACCGATCGTGTACGATCATGAATGAACGACATAATGATCCGTTTAATTAGATTCTTGAATGATTATTTCTCATAACATAAACACAAACCAGACATGTAAAACGCGAAGAGTCATTAAAAAGAAAAAGAAAAAGTTCAATGACCTTTACTGGTGGAGTTAATAGTAGAAGATTCTGGAATCAAGGACGCAACGGTAGCGTTCTTGGCTGTAGCAGCCTTATTATCATTTCCATGAGCGTTTGGGCTGGCAGCCGCGACCACAGCAGAGGAAGAGGTAGCTGGAGGAGCTTCACGGCGGAGAACAACCGAACCATATTCGGTTTTCGAAACGCAGCAAGGAGGCGTCGTCTTTTGCGAAGCTGAGGCCATTGTAAAGGATTTGCGAGCTCGCCAATTCCACCAAAGTAAGTCTCAATGCAATCTACTGACATACAGCAATACTCAACTTTTATCTCTTTCCCTCTCGCTATCCTTTCAAATCTCTACACTATCTTTTGTTTCTTCAGCGAGAAATCTATAATTTCCTTTCCCGTAAAGAGACCTAAGGAAGAGAGACCATGAGTTATCAGAGAAGAGGGAGGTGGTGGTGGTATATAAAGGGCGTCGTTGTTGTATGCATATTTTTTTAATTATTTTTGGACGGATGTACGTAATTGTAAAGAATAAAGAAAATAAGGAAGAAATCGGATCTTATATAAAATTAGGGGTCATGAATGGGACCCTAAAATGCGGAAGATAAGATAAGTAGGGTGTGATAAGGAGGATCTGGCAGTGCAAATTGACATATATTAGGGTCCAAATGTTATTTTTGATAATAGCATGATAAGGCCAGTGAATTTCTTCTTATTTACGTATAAGGACTTGCATCTTTGTATATTTCATCCATCCGTCCAAATCTATATTCCTTTTTCATATGGATGTACCAGGTAAATGCCAAATAGTGAAAACTACAATCGGGTGGGTTTTGGTATTTTCTTTTGCAATTGACAAGTACCCCATCACACGAAATTAAAAGAATGACACACCTTCACCAATACCCCCTTTTCCATCATTTTATTTTATCAATAATTGTATTTCAATTTTTATAAGCAAATTAAAAATAGTCATAATTTTGTCAATGGAGTATGCTGTTAAGGAATATTTGACCATGCCACAGCACAACATGATTTAAATGGAGTCATACTCGATTTCAGAAGTGAACCCAGCCGGACATATTTCCCTCTAATCTTGACTGAATTTATGATTCAAATGCCCAATTATAGAAGGTTTTCCTTTAAAGGCAAAACTGATTATCAATGGACGATTGAGGGGATAGTTTGAAATTGGAAATTGTATCCATTTATAAATACAATAATTTTAGTTTCAACAACCCCACCTTGGTAAGATTGATTTATATATTATATATAAATAAAAATATATAATTTGAAAGGGAATCAGCATTCAGGTTTACTAAATTATATTTAAATCTAGAGAATGGCGTCAGAATAACAGAGGGCTTCAAAAATACCACCCAGGGACTGATGCAGGTGGGCAGATAAGCTATGTCCCTGCCCCATGCTTTTACCTGTTCGTTAAATTCTTTGTTTTGTTTTGTTTTTTTTTTCTCCAACGCCATGTCGTTTGTCATTTCTGTTCATTTTTAATTATTTGCTATTTAAAAACAATAAAATAAAATTATTGATTTTTTGAAAATGTCTAAAATATAATGTTTTATTTTTATTATTTGTGTTTTTTTGTCTGTCATGGAAGACATTTCATTCGTTAATGAGTCGAACCAGCGTGCTGGTATGTGGTGATCTATGGTTCCTTGAGGTCAATGCAAAGTCATCCACGCACCAAGAATATGTTGTACACGTCACCTTTGCTTCCGCTGCTTTCCAGCTAATATCGCAAAAGATTATGTGATAAATATACATATGATATAGCTAATAGAAAAAGTTTTTTAACCATTAATAAAAAAGTGTTATCCTCGTAGGAATACTTTTTTGTTGTTATTTTATATATATATTAAATATTAAAATTGAAGCATATTATATTCCCTGAACTTTATACTTTTTTTTACTTTTTAATTTTTTTCATTTTAATTCCTTAACTTATTTTTTCAAATATTTTATACACTTAAATTCATCATACTTTTCAATTTATATATACATTTTAGTATTTATCATTTAAACATCTCAATTTCACCCGATATATATTTAATTTTTATTAAAAAATAAATTTATAAGTTAAAAATAATTAAATATAATATGTATGTTATATTCATTTTAAATTAAAATAAAATAATAATAATAATAATAAATATTTAAAATTATATAAACAAATAAATTGATATATTAAAATAAAACAAATCAAGGTAAAATAAAAAATACATTATGTTTTAGAGAATTACATATATAATATATCTAAAATTTAATATAAAAACTATAATTGTTTTATAAATTTATCCTTAAAATTGAAATAAACGAACTTAATTAATCAATATTATAAATTACTATTTATATCGATTTGATATTCAAAATAGAATATGAAACATACAAATAAACGAGGTTTTGTAAAATCAATTTTATGAAAGGTATATCATTGAATTATTAATTCTTTTATTGATTAGTATATTCATTTATTTTATTATTATCAAACAACATGAAATACTCATAAATCCCATTTAACAGTGGCGCAAATATTGTTCAACCGATAATATTATTCATCAAAATAAAACACTAAATTCAACCTTTGGAACTGAAAAAACTCTAAAAATTTTAAAAAATTTATTCAAATTTAAATATAGAAAATATTTTTTTATTTATCTAAAATAAATATAAAATTAAATAATAATCATTTTAATTTATAAAATTAGTTTTTTCTAAAAAATGTTATTCAAACTCAAATATAAATATTAACTTTTTATTTATTTCAAATAAAGAAAAATAATTAAATAATATTTTTAATTTATAAAATCTTAAATATGTAAAATAATAAAATTTTAAAATGATAAAAATTTTATTATAAAAATGATATATATAATAATATAATTTTAAGATATAGAAATTTATATAAAATTAAAAAATATTAAAAAAATAATAAATTAAAAATATATAAATTAGAGGAATTCTGCTAATGCACCACGTCATCACATGATTTGATTTTAAAAATTATTTATATAATTTTTTTTAAAAAAATTAAAATATAATTAGTCACAGTAATTAAAGAATATAGTGACATGGGAATATCATAATTACTAGATGAAAAGCCTGGCATCAATTATGGGATTAGGTGGTGCTAACCTATGCTTAATGGGCATCATTTCATGATCCCCACAAGCATTGATCACGATGCTTAATCTTAATCAATGCCGACTCAGCTTCCCCGCATACTTCCATTGGATCATACTTGTACTTGTCATCATTCAAAAACCACCTGCTTGCCTTTTTTAATAAAAAAAAATTGCCCAGTTGATATTTTTCTATGTTCATTTTATTGAAAAAAGAGTAATAAAAAAAGGGCTGAAATGGCATCTGCCAGGTTATACTTAGTAGGCTATTACTTATCAATTAGTCTTATCAAATGGAAAATATCTTTGTTCTCACGTGCATCCCTCGTGCTCCTCGTCTCTTGCCCCTGCAGTGTCGTACCAGGATGAGATTTTTTCAACTATGTTTAAAATGAAAACAACTTTATAAAAATATCACATTTTTTAAAAATTATTTATAAAATTAATATCTTTTAAATTTTATTATAAGTTTACTATTAATTTAATTTAGCTTTTTAAAAAATTTATTATAAAAACCATTATTTTTAAGAAAAACTATTACTTTTATTAAACTTTAAAAATCATATAATATTATCATAGAATATAAAATAAAATTCATAGATATAATTGAATTTAACATTAAAAATTAATATTAATTTATTTAAGGTTTAATGAAAAAATAATATGAAGTTGAGAGGGGTGGGGTCCGCAGATTTAATTGAATGACGTCATGACAGTAAGTGGGCTTCCAAATCCATGATGTTGACCTCTCAAAGCTGCCATTTTCATTCATTCTTCTTTTCCGAACCACCACTCCATCTGTCCTTCGTCTTCCCCTCAATACCATATTAACTCTATTTAACAAATCAATAAATAATATTTAATTTATTTATATTTATTAGTCCATTTAATAAAACTTTTATAAATTAAATTTTTTATTTATATAAAAATAATTTAATTATGTACGTAAAAGTATATTTTAATTTAATTATTAATATAAAATTATAAATATTTATTAAATATAATATTTTCATCAACATTTCATTGATCTTTTAAATAAAATATAAATGATTTATTTTATAATTTATATTTATTTAAATATCATTTAAATTTAAAGATCCATAAAATTTTCAATAATACTCTCACAATTTGATTATGATAAGAATGACACCAATTTTACAACAATGATAAATATAATTCTAATATTTAAATTAAGAAATAATTAAAAAATAAATTTTTTTGGGTATAATATTGTAATATTTATTTATATAAAATATAATTAATTAAATCATTGTAGATTTAATAATTTATATTGATTATGAAATTCTTCAAAATACTAAATAATTATATTTAAATTAAGTTAGAAAATCATAATTTAATTAGTTATGGATTAATAATATTATTAATTGTTATTTTTAAATAATATAATTTCGTAAATAGGATTAGAGAGTGTAAAATGGAACCTCCTGTAATTGCAGGGAGGCAGGAACTCTGCGAGCAGACTAACGACAAATCTCGTGATAAAAATGAACCTTTCGGCAACTTTTTCATAGCATTGACTTCCCCACCCACTTCCTCAATTCTGGACACCATCACTTCCTTTGTCATTTTCGTCCTACTTTCTAGTACTACCATTTCCCCTTCCCTTGTGCTTTTGTTTTCTTCCCTTGCAATGATTTATGAGGTAAGTTTCGAGAATTGTTAACCTATAAATAATATTAATATATATATATATATTAAATTATTCGAAGTATCATAATTATATGAATTATTGGGTGATACTGTCGTTGATAGGAATTTGGGCATGAGGAGTTGTTTTGGGTACTACTTATTTCCTTAAACATGTGGTGGCTGGTAAATGCACGGAGACGGAAAGAAAACAGGAAGTGGAGATGGGGAAGAGTTCCAAACTGAAATCAGCTATTGCGTCCTTTTGCGTCAGTAGGTAGGAGGTAGCCTTTTAAGCCATTAAAATGAAAGTCAAGCTCCATGTACAAACTTCAGTTTTTATTAAAAATGGAGTGAGTCACGTTAGTACGGCTCATGCAATTAATTGTATTTAGTTTAAATGAATTTTAAAATTTTCATACAAAAATAATTTATGAGGTTTTGATTGATTAATTATTGAAATTTGAAAATGAAAATTTCAAATGTTAAATCTTGTAAGAATTTAGACAAACAAAGCATGGGTTTATTTGAGAGGGCCAATATATCATTCTTGAATTAGAAAAATGGGGAGGAACTACAGAACGAGATGGTGACGGAATAAAAGGCTAGCCAACCGGAAGCCGGAAACCAGAAACAGATCACCACTCACCAAAATCTACCCACTGAGCTCAAAACTCTGAAGCTTGACTTTTGAATCAAACAAACCTCAATGTGTTGGATTCTATATTAACTTTATCAAGAGAAAATGAAAACTTGGATGGAAGAAATTTTCTTACGAACTAGGAAAGCACCCCCTTTGTTCAATTTGGACATTTGTATATCAATTTGTGGTTTCCAAACTGGTTTCTTGCCAGTGTTACTCCTACCAGCCCTCCAGGCGCATGAAATAGAATACAAAGGAGAAGGAAAACATGCAAAACCGACCCTCCTTTCCTCGAAAAGGCCATCTCCGAACAATCCTTGTGAAATCCTAATTGAAGTTCACCGTACAATTATCTGATACATATGCTACAAATATCTCAACGGGTAAAATTTCTCCATTGGCATGCTCCCCAGATCTATAAAATCAATCAAATCCTTCACAAATGATGAAACTCGACAGCTTGTCAAAGGTTAACAGGATAAATTACGGCATGTTCCAGTATCTATCAGGACGACCATCTGTTTGCTCTAGCGTAAAGTTCAACATTTAGAGTTAAACTCTCCATAAAAACAACCATTTGCGGACAAATCCATTATCCCATAACTAATCTATGATATTTTTAGTCATACAACTAAAGAAATGCATTCTCGATGAATGAATGGAAGACTTGTTGATCATCGCACGGCAAAAATTTCCATATATGACTCTCCAAACTAACATCATCATTGCAGTCATTCAAGTCCAAGATCAAAAACGCAGTCGCAATTATACAGTAGATCCTACTACATGGGAGGAATTATACGTGGCAACGTGCATGAGTGAATTTGGTATGGCCAATCAAAGCTGGGAACAAGTGCATCACTTTTCCCTTCCAATATTTTTATATTAGAGCTTCCCTCATTCTTTTATCAAGCATTCCTTTATCGAGCATAGTGATACAAATTAAGCTTTAATGAGTTATAATGAGCATGGTGATACAAATTGAACTTCAATGAGTTATAATATGCAACTTTAAACAATTCCACTTTCTGGATCCAAAAAATGCATTATTGAAACTAGATTGGAATACCAAGTGACTCTAGAGAACTCATCAAATCAGATGGTTCTATTTCTCAATCTTTTTGAATTGCTCCTTTGAAATCAAGAGGTAGAAAAGATGGAGAAAAACTAAAATGCAAATCACATGGCACATAAAACAAAAAGACACTAAAGATTGACAAGCC
Organism: Dalechampia spathulata; assembly: GCA_948192965.1. Taxonomy (NCBI): domain Eukaryota; kingdom Viridiplantae; phylum Streptophyta; class Magnoliopsida; order Malpighiales; family Euphorbiaceae; genus Dalechampia; species Dalechampia spathulata. Next base: position 25,655 of record CANYBF010665912.1, read on the forward strand.
GAAGAACTACAAGGAGGAACATGAATTTTCTCTACGTAAGCTAAACAACCTTCCAATCCATTTAGAAAGAATATTTCGATTAACAAGGTTTGTGAAAGGACAAATATTCAATGTCAGAAATTCTCTAATATCATCATTCAGAGAATACAGGAATACACTTGAGAAAATAATTGAAGCACCTCCGAAGTAAACAGAAATGATGGTAGTATAGAATTTTCTACTTGGTTAATAATCAAGATTACAAGTTTATTAGCTGGACTTGTCCATAAACTTGGTTAGCAACAAGGAAACGGAAGTCATACATCATCACGAAAACGTATATGGTTGGTATTGGAACATCCTTAAGTAGCTGCATCGATACGATCAAGTAAACTAACATATGACAACCTTGGGTAATCTGAAATAGCAATAGCAGCATTCATCCCAAGTAACCAACAGAATTTTGCTTTTCTTCTGAAAACACCCACATCATTCATTGTGCAATCAAGCAAGAATCGATTTAAATTGCCACATTAAGTTAAGATAAGAAAACATGAACAGCCACAAAGCAGTTCATCAAGCAATAAGCAATTCAAGCAAGTCAAACATGAAAAAAAACCAACAAAATCGCACGATTAAAACAGCCAAACATGAAGTACCACCAAATTAACTCATATCCATCATGCCAAAATTTGAGTAGCAAAAACAAGCACAAAAATAAACCAAAAACTGAAAACGAGAAAAAGGAAAGAAAGTTAGGCAGTAAGCACAACAGCTCCACCATTCTCCTTAATCTTCTTCTCAGCTATCTTAGAAACCAACTTAGCTTTCACAACGACAGGCTTATTCTCGGGAAGTACACCCTTCCCCAAAACCTTAAAATATCCAAACTGGGTGACATCAATCAAAGGTACATTATCCTTACTAGCCTTGCTTTTCACATCCTCAGGAATCATCGACCACAGCTTGTCGATGTTGACGATTGGGCAGTAAAACTTGTTGCGTAACTTGTGGAAGTACCGCATCCCGACCTTCCCGAAGTAACCAGGATGGTACTTGTCGAAGAGGATCCTGTGGTGGTGCATGCCTCCGGCGTTACCTCGACCTCCTGGATGCTTCCTGTGCTTCCCGATTCGACCGTGACCGGCGCTGACGTGGCCACGCTTCTTTCTGTTCTTCTTGAATCGGGTAGTCATTTTGGGAGCTCTGGGATTGCAACGCGCTGCCAACAAGATGCAGGCTTTGGGCTAGGGTTTTGGGAATTTATACAAAAAAATTAAAATGAACGAGCGAGTGATGTTTTACCATATTGCCCCCACCCGCCACAAACTGAAGAAACGACGACGCATTTTCTGCTGATGCATGGTTTGATTGGCCATGTATTTTGTCTTTCCTTGAGAAGTTGTCAATTTTAACAGGAGTGTTAAGAAGGGCCAAACCACATAATAAAAGGGCGTTCTCTCAGAAATTTGATATTAAATAAATAATAACCAAAAGAGGGAGGTAACTTGGTACTTAAGGAAGAAAGAGTATTATTTCCCGTCCTAGTAAGTAGCACATCAGGAATCACCAAAGCTACCCTAACAAATTAACATTCAACACGTTTAGACCACAAGTGGGAAGAATCACTAATATGTGGGGAATCCATACAACTGCCGAAACTCTATGCATGCTACTCCGAGCTTTCCCTTCTCAAGAACCAGTGCCATCTGCAGCATGACTTACTACCAAGGCCTCTTTACACCAAGCGGAATAGTATTAGATCCTGAAATTGACGAACGATTTCCAAAACCTCCTCGCCCTCTCGAGCGAAAGTTGCCACCAGAACCTACGCATCAGACAAAGCCATGTATATTAACTTCAAAGATACTGCACCCCAACACAATCAAGATAACTGGTCAACCATTTTTTTACCTCCAAGAGAACCGGCAGATCGACCCAAGGCAGACAACGCTGGAGGCACGATCTGCCCTGCTTCCTGTAGTATCTTTGTAAGATCTCTTGCGAACTTTGCATTTGAATTTGTGAAGAAGGTGAATGCAGTTCCCCTAGCCCCTGCACGACCTGTTCGGCCAATTCTGTGGACATAGTCCTCAAGGCTGGTAGGAAAATCATAGTTGATCACACACTTTATGTCCTTCACATCTACATTCAATAGAAAATTTTGTTAAGACAAGAAGCAATCATGCATTAGAATTAAAAAGTGCACTAGATTGGCATATTCCATTCAGATCATTAGAAAAAAAGCCAACGAAACATTCCTCAATTGTCATTTTAATTCTCAATGATTTGACCCACTTAATCCTTGACATGAAGCAACTAAAGACAAGTCTTGCTAAAATCCTTGTTCGGAAGAGCAAGACTAGTCAGAATAGTCATTTAGTTAGCATGACTAGTCTCAGTTATCATCACAGAATAGACAGAACATCCCCTTATCCCTGCCCTCCTAATATCCGAGTCAACTTCAGACAACAGATACATCAGATAAGTATGCCCACCTTAACCTTGCAGGGATAAGGAGCAGATTCAACACCACCACATCTGAATCCAATCAATTTATAATCATGTGCGAGTCAACCAGGCTGCCAAGAAAAACCAGCACCATATCTGTGGAATGGGGACAACTGATTCTAAACCATGTTACTTAGACACCTGATAGTAGGAGCAATGCATATAGGGGAAACTGAATCAGATCACATTAGCTGTAAGTGAGGTAGTCCAAGAATATCTAGTGAAAATGAGAAACTGATATGCCTCACTCCAACTTGCAGATCCCTTAAAGCAAATTTGTGCTTACAAGTAAATAAAATATAATCCTTAGTCATTCTGCATCATTGCACCTCCCTTGCACCCATACCACAAATTAAATTCTCAGGAAACTGGATAGCAGCCAGCTGACTCCCATCTTCATATTACAATATCTAAGTGAGAGAACTAAGACTCCTAACACATAATGATCCTACCAAGACCCCGTGCAGCGACATCAGTGGCGGTCATAATAGGACTTCTGCCATTTTTGAACTCAGATAGAACCCAATCCCTTTCAGCCTGATTTTTATCACCATGAATGGATAAAGCTGGCCATCCATCCACTCTCAACTGCCTCGTAACTTGGTCACAGCCTTTCTTCGTCTCCATAAATATCAGAATTCGGCTCCCATCCATCACTTCTTTTAGCAGTTTAATCAGCCTGCATGGCCAATGCGCAATGACACATTATCACCAATATGCTAAAATGCCTTCCTGTGGACAAGGCTGCAAAGACAAACCTGTTGTACTTTTCCAACTCTGTGACAACTTCAATAACTTGGTTTATAGATTGATTTGCTTTCAAATCAGGTGAACCAATGAGTACCTAGAAGTCATGAAAACTTAAAAAGTTACTGGAACCGTAATTTTTGTAGCCAAAACACCATCTACCTTCCTTTCATGTGTAGTGAATTAAGTCAGCAATTACAGAGACCTTGTATGGATTATGCAGAAACTGCCTCGCTAAACTTTCAACCTCCTTTGGCCATGTGGCACTCCAATACAATGTCTGTCTATCTGGTCGGATCTGTCAAAAAACCTCACTTTTAGAGAAAAACTCCTTACTTTTGTTGGAGATCCAAAATGATCAGGAAAAAAGTTATGACAAGCACAATAATCATCTAAAATTCGCAAGCAAATGAATCAGTTGGAAAGGAATTTCTGACATGAAATTCCAAGTAACATTTCTCATCATAAAATAATATATAAAAAAGTCCATTGATCCCAATAACTAGTTTACTGATCCACTGCAAAGAACAACATTACACCATATCCATGGTAAGAATGCAATTTAAATGATAAGTGACCAATGCACTGATTCCAAGATTCAAGCAAATGCTTAATTGAAGGAAATTGACGAATGAAACATTGTCATACATAAAAATCAGCCAGTAGTTTTACATATCAACAATAATGAGTTGGATTAACTATGCCCTTGAGTACAGGATAGGATAGATATGTTGAAAAAGATATTCAAATAGCTATAAACAGCTAGAAGAATATGAAAAGGTTAAGAGAAAACCACATGCTTATAAGGATTAGATTAAGAAAATAATATTGTTTCCAGAACTGAAAAATATCCAACATCCTCACAAACCAAGCCAAAGAAGCATACTTGAGATACAATTTTTCTAATCTGGGGCTCAAATCCCATGTCCAGCATCCGATCAGCCTCATCCAAGACAAGGTAAGTGACTCTTCGTAAGTTGGTGTGTTGAGCCTCTAACATGTCTATTAGTCGACCAGGAGTAGCTATGACAATCTCAACGCCTGGCAAGACAAATACAAAACTTTTACCACATGAAACCATTCTTGTTCTATCAGCATTCAACCATGATATACAATTGATATAAGAACAGAAATACCCCTTTGAAGGTCACGAATTTGAGGTCCCTTGGGAGCACCACCATATATACATGTACTCCTGATATTAGCACGTGAACCAAATTTCAAAGCTTCTTCCTGGATTTGAACAGCCAATTCTCTTGTAGGAGCTAATATTAACACAATAGGACCCTCACCTTGTACTGTATAAGGACAACACAGATAAAGAAAAAAAGACGATATTCAACAGAAAACCTACCATTGCACAGCAACAAAATAGAGTGGATAAAATGTCAAAAATACTAACCCAATCGAGGCTGTGCGCTAACATGTACCAAAGCTGGTAACACATATGCTAAAGTCTTACCGGAACCAGTCTCAGCAATGCCAATTAGATCTCTACCTTTGAGAGCCATTGGCCATCCCTGAGCTTGGATCGGTGTTGGCTCAACAAAACCTAACATATCAATGACCTCTAAGCAGTAACCTACAGCATAATATCACAAGAATCAGTTTCAAAGACAGACCATAGTTCAATAACTACAAATATCCATAATTTCCAAAACATACCAGGAAAATTAGCCTCTTGAAAAATCCGAATGGGTTTGGGGATATCATGCCCTTCAACAGTAATCTCCCTTCGTGCCCGATACATGGATGCTTCAACTTCAGACATAGCCTGAACCGACGGACTCTCCATGTAGAAATTCTTTTCAAAAGGCACTAAATTCCCAAAATTCTGCTTTGGAAGCGCAATATTATCCAAGTCGCCTCTAGAACCTCTTCCACCACCACCATGCCTACCTCTATCGCCGTCCCGTCCTCCATCAAATACTCTTCCTCCTCTACCACCACCACCACTACGTCCGCCAACCCCGAAACCCCTACCACGACGATCTCCATTTCGTTCACGAGTTGACGCATCGGGTCTTCTATCTCCATAATGACCATTAGACACACGCGGACCGCCAAACCCCCTACTTGTATTGCCAGCACCGCCGCTTCCGCCACGGCCAATTTGAAATCTACCAACAGGGGGCTCAAAAGGTGGATATCCAGTACCACCTACTGGAGGAGGAACTCCACCGTCCCTGCCGTCTCTTCCTGAATAATACGGAGGAGGGGGGCCACCATATGGCACGGGTGGAGGTCCACCACGGCCATAAGGTCCTCCTCCTAACATTGGAGGTGGTCCCACCGAAGCAGGTGGACCTGAGAAGTCACTGGAACACAAAACAAAACCACAAAAATGCATGAGAAATCACCAATTCCAAAAACAACAGCCAGACTAGAGGAAGGAACTACAAAGAAAATCATACCTGCGGCGGTGACGATAGGAACCGGGATCAGAATACCTGTGGTCGGAGGGGTTCATGGTGAGTAGATAGACTCTCTAGGGTTTATTTCGTGTGCGTGGTAATTAAACAACCTTATTGCGTTCAAGTGTAAATATGAAAAAGCAGCAGCAGAAGAAGAAGAAGACGATGACGATGATTTGTCGTCGTTGAGATTTAACAGAAACTAATGAAAAATCTGAGAATACGGTTTGGCGGATGGATGATTTTTGACGATTGGCGCCTTCTGACGACTGATGAATTATATTTATATTTCCTCCAAATTACACATCATCAACTTAATTAATTATTATTATTATTATTGTTAAAAGAAACAAAACCTGTTTGGGAGGTTTTTCCAGGTTTTTAAATTCTTTGTTTTTCTTTTTATATTATTTACTAAATTAATTTTCTCACGCAATTTATAACCCATTCACCTTCTTTCCCGTACAATTAATTTTAATTTTAATTTCTAAAATTTAAATTCATATTATTATCTTTTCATGATATTAAATTTGTATAAAATTCAGTTTATGTTGTATATGCAAGTAAATAAATTCCGTAAAGTGTATACGTCTATGCACAGCCTGCAATTAGAACCAATGTCACTGCTTGGAGATGATTCTGAAACACCAGCACATCTGCCTTTCCAATGAACAATCTTTCATTTTGCAGAAAACTTCCATGACCCTTTTTAGTATATAGTTCTTAAATTCTTGTTAAAAGTAAGTAATCTTGCTATCATCATAGACAGCTAACAGATATAATGGGGGGAAAATTTTTATATACAAAATCAGATGGTTGCTGCTTTCAGTTGAACTTGCCTGAAAAGCAAACACATTCGAAGAACTTCTTGTCGGAGTTGCAGGTAATATGTCGTCCATGAGTTGAATGCGCCAGCTCTGTTCCCTTATGAACATCAGCAACCTTCTTGTCGTCGGGAACAATGGTAACCTCGCAATATTCTGGAGCATTCTTCTTCAGGAATTCTGCTTTTGCAATTCTTTTCCTGAACAATCTACGCGAACAAAATCATGGATGGTTAGATCATTGGCACACGCTGTTCTTCTGGGTTTTAAACAATAACAGTGGCGATTCAATGGTTGAGAGTCTGTGATGTGTGAATTTTCGAATACCCATAAACGAAAAAGGAAGAAACAACAGGGTGGTAAGTGTACCTTGAGCGAGGAGGGCGTGTGGATCCGATAACAAGATTGGGGATGTTGAGAACAGGAATGAGATCAAGAATAGCTTTGGCTGTTTCATTGCTTTCAAGCAACATTGTATCCACTGTTACCTGTGAATACTACCAGAGAAGATCAGCAATTTTGTCATTAAAAGCTAAAGCAACCAGCACTGTAATCCTTATATAGTTTCTGGCACCTTGGCATCATTACATAGTCGAATGTACTTCTGCAGTATGTTCCTTCTTCGGTTGTGTTCTTCATTGATGTAAAATCTGACTTGATCCTGGCTCAGTTGGCTCTTGGATAGTCTTCCGACTGTCGACAAAAACTGATTAAATAAGAATTATAATACGATTAACTTGCATCATCAAGCATTCACTTGTTGATTTATAGTTCTTCCTGGCCAAATAACTCTGTATGTACATAACAAGTCCCCCACGTAACGTAACCCAAGTGGGAGATTACGTCGATAAGATACCATTATCGCTTGCTGAAAAAGCCACAATAATTGAACTTTTTTTCATTGAAAAATCAAGACATAATCATTGCCATTTTAATCGAACAGATTTCACATGTTCTTCTTTCATGTTTCAGTCTTTCAATTCGTAAAAGCATCAGCAGGAGCATCTGCCTGAGATCAGAAACTTCTTATAATTTTGTCCCTAAAGCTAACCACGAACTAATAACAAGAGCATCAAAGTGATCAAAATAAAAACTTTTTGAATCCAAAGTCAAGAATGCAAGCTAGAAATCGTAAAGATGGAAATTAAAAAGAAGAAAATTCGATGGGTGTTGATTACCAGGGGTAGGAATATAGGTAATAGGAGGAAAAACATGAACAAGAAAAACTCGAGTTGCAGGAGAAACAAGATGTTCAAGGGCCCATTTCAGGACATGCAAATTATCTTTACCAACACAAACATAAACATCAACAACAGCTCCATCTCTGCTATTAGCTATACTGCTTCTGCTATCTTCTCCGATCTCAACAATTTCCGACGACACAATTCTTGCACTGCTATAATACTGCATATTACTGGCCGCCATGTATGTCGGCATCTCTTCTTCCATCTCCCTTATCCTTTTTCTGTGTTTTTGTTTTCTGGGTTTTGGAAAACAAAAAGAAAAAGCTATGAGTGTGAGGAGGATGGAGAAGATAACAATACTATTTGGTGTTAGTTGGTTGGCAAGTTATGTAGAGCAGAAGAGATGGTCGTTGCTCTCAATGCCACAAAAACAAAAGAGGGAAACAGGAAAGTAGAAAACAAAAGGAGATTCTCTTTTGTCAAGGTTTGCAGGCTATTGCATTATGTCAATTACAACAATTGATTGCTATGATATCATCGGTTTTTCTTTCTTTTATCATTATTTTTACTAAGAAATTATGATTATATTATTAGTTTCGGCTTCTTTTTGTATATTACAGTTGGGCCCAGTAGTATTTGACCTCCCATCATGTCTATACATTTGTGAATGTTATTCAACTTTCAAAATGGGGCTCACAGTTCAACTGCATCAAATGCTTTATCGTACATGTAATCACTATTTGCAGCAACTTCTCATGACGTGCGATTCATGGCTTACATTCCATCGGTGCGTTACAATTCTGGTTTTTTTTCCAACTCATTTTAAATAAACGACATGTCGATTTCTATCTCCATGTTTCTATGCATGAACGTCGTACTCAACAGCGCTTGTTTATAGCCATCCATCCCATTTGGACTTAACTTTAAATGGGAGGAGGATGTTGGGTTTCAGAATTATACTATCCTGTGCCAGTTCATGAAGTTGTTTTCCAGTGTACACAACTGGGAAATGGATCGAATATTCGACCAATTGGTCTGCCGTGGATAAAGATGGTATCATGGGCTCTAGAGCAATGATAGTGGGCTTCAATGGTCAAAGACTAGGCCCCTAAAGTGATATAAAGAATTGGGCCTCATGGCTGAGTGCCAATAGAAATAATTCAGATTAGGTTTGGTTAGATGGTGAATCGTTACTCCACCATTTCTTAGTACATTAACCAGATTTTTCTAGCGCTAGAACTGTAAGGGAACTTGGTCAGAAACCATTTTTCAGTTTGCATTCCTCAACTTCAACCTTCAATCTCAACGCCGAGTATCAACCCATTAGCGGTTTTATCTTTTCCTTTCTCAAAAAGGGGGACCCAAGCTGTATAAAATCAACCCAACATCAGCCACGTTTCCATGTTTTATCAAGATCGTATTGTACAAAAACTTATATCAGGTTTGCCCTCCAAGTGGCAAAGATGCGAAAACAATTTATTCATGCATGGCCACATAAAAATAAACTATGGTACAAGTTTGGTTAGGACATAGAGCGCCAATCATGAAACTTGACGCTCCTTAAGCAAATGGCAATATTATGGTATAATTAACAGCATTATCAGGTACGTTTACATGTTCCGTAGGTGGGTTTATAATGATAGCCCGTTTGATTGCGTAAAACTAAAGGAAAAGGCCTAACCCAATCAACCCCCGACAAGCAGTAGAGCATGAAGAAAGAAAGAAAGCAAAGAGGAGGAAGAGGCGGCGGCTTTTCAAATTCGGCAGCTCAGCACTAATGGTAAAAGAAGAAGAATAACGAGCAGGACCCATATTCGCCGTGTGCTAGACTCAGTCTCCCTTTGACTTGTGCTCCAGCTTTGAAATTTTCCTCAGTTTCAAACTTGACATTAATTAATAGTGGCTGGCATTTAGCATAAATAGTTACAATAGTAACAAATAATGGTCAACTTTCATCACCATATGCTCAATTATGTATTAGCTTCATAAATCAAGTTCAAACAACTGTAGAATTTAGTATTAAGAATGGATTAGATTATCAATAATGAAAAAAAAGGAGACCCGATTGCTGGGATCTTCAAAATCAAACAATTGAGATTGTCAAATCAAAATCCACAGAAGCCCTATTTACTGAAAAAGTCAAATTCAGATTCCAGACGCATTCGATCAGAATTAACATTAGAAAATAATGGGCGTATTTTTTTTTATGAAAAAAGAGACACAGTGGTCAAAAAAAAATTAAAAATACAAGAAAAACAAAAGCCTATTCACACACCGGGAGTGAGGAGTCAACGCTGACCAGGAGCGCCTTCTGCAGTACTAGCAGTGCCACTACCTCCGCCACCGTGAGCCAATTCACTCAACAGCTCAGCCGGAGCAGCAGCGACATCCTCGCCTATAAGAACAGCCACAACCTGCTTCATGCTGGGTCTCTTTTGAGGATCAGGGTGGCAGCAAGCCAATCCAAGTTTCAAAATCATCTCCATTTCCTCGATACCATATTCTCCTCTTATTCTCTCATCAGAAGCAGCCTCCTCTATTTTGCCTTCAACATACAGTTCTCTCACATATTCAATCAATATCCTATCTTCCTCTTCGTCTTTCCCCATCTCTATGGGCTTCCTCCCGCACGCCACCTCTAAAATCACCACTCCAAAGCTGTACACGTCGCTTGCAGTCGTCGGTATTGCCACCGTTGCCAGCTCAGGCGCCAAGTATCCTAATGTGCCAACTACCCTTGTCGTGTTGGGTACTTCATTATGACTGTATAGCTTGGCGAGGCCAAAATCTCCGAGCCTGCCCCGCATTTCTGAGTCTAGCAATATGTTGCTGGATTTAATATCGCGGTGAATGACAACTTGGTCCCATCCGTCGTGGAGATAGTTTAGACCTTCTGCTACATCTGATAGAATTTGGCGGCGTTTTTGCCAGTTTAAGGATCTGTTGAACGAGTTGAATATATATCGGTCGAGGCTGCCATTAGGCATGTAGTCATAAACAAGCATGAGTTCGTTTGACTTTCTGCACCATCCTCGCATCTGTACTAAGTGTTTGTGCTGAAGTCTACCCATGCTTGATATCTCAGCCATAAACTCCCTTAGGCCTTGTTTCGAGTCGTGGTTTACGCATTTAACCGCAATCTCCGTGTTGTTATCAAGCGTTCCTTTGTATACCTTGCCAAAACCTCCGGAACCCAGAAGCTGGTCTTTAGAGAAATCATTTGTGGCTAGTGTTAGTTCTTCGTAGGGAAATCTATGAGGCCAATATTCAAGTTCCCAATCCTCCATCTCGTCCTCTTCTTCGTTTTTTAATTTGTTTTTGAACCAAAACCAGTAAAGCCCGCAACCACAAACTAGCACGAAAGCAAAACAACCAATTGTAATTCCAGCAACAGCACCGGCTGATAAAGAATTAGAAGATGATGGTAATCTGAAAACAGGTAAATTAGTGGTGTTAATTTCTCTAGCATTCCCAGTATCACTAAAACTCCAAGCTAAAATCCTCTGTGCCTCGGCCCAAGTAGTTTTCGAAGCCGAAAACCCGACGAACATATCAGCAGAAACATAATTAGCAATAATAGGATTCCTATAAGACAGAGTAGGAACAGAAGGACGAGGCACACCGATAGGCGCAACCGTAACATTTATCTCAAAATTAGAGCCATCAAACTCGATCCAAGCATGGATATTCTGTCCAGTGTTCATAGCAACAGGTATGAGCCCACCAGACGAATTATAATACTCAGCAGGCTTAGTGACGATAGATTCAATATTATTCAAATCAATCCCAATATGATTCCCATCTGGGTCATTGAACTCGGGGTTTCTCCCTGTATCAAATTCAACAACAAGAAGTGGAGCTTGAGAAGGTACCGTAGCATTAGTGAAGAGCCCAAAGTACTGGCTGGCAATAGCGCCAGGAGGATTTGTCCAGTTCGAGAGAACAAAGGTTAAGCCAAAACCTGGACTCGTAGCAATCTCAGGCAACACAGAGAAAACAAAGGAAGTTGCAAATGACGATAAAGATGTAGAATTTTGAGTTGGTTTCATTTGGATTCTTGTTGGGTAAAAGGCACGGCCAAATGAATACTGGTTGCTATCATTCGTGAGTAGTATAACCGAAGTATCTACTCGCGCATCGCCGATGAAAATCACATCTGGGGTCGTGGCGTTGAAGGAATTGAAGAGAAAATCCAGAGAAAAACAGGAAGATGAAAAGCAGAGGAGGAGGAGAAGGAGGGTGAAGAGGATGGATGGCGGCATCGCATTACAGAAATTGGTCAAGAAAGAAGAGTTAAACTGGTTGGATCAGTGAAAGATAGCTCTAGAAGTGGAGCTGCAAGATTTTTAGGTATGTCATTGACTGAACATACTCATAATCAATTAGTAATCACGGTAAAATGACACTTCATCCACAGTATTCATATTGGTACTGACCGTAGTTGGAAAAGTCTACAGAGTCAGAAAATAGTACATACCAATTTAATTAATTGTATATATTAAAATGGATTAATCTAGGAATCTGACCTACGAGGTCGACACGGAAAGATTGCAAGTTGCTGGATTCGCCCAATTGCATATCCAAAGTCATCCCCAAGGAATCGCAACAAGTTGTCTAAATCAAGACATAAACTAGAGTTTGCAACTTCTGGTAAGGACAGTGGGGAGCTGGGCCAATCTGTTACCTAAACACAACTGTCTCTATACTAAGGAAATATTCGGCTTTTGCTATTTGCTGTGGCTACTATCGGGTAAATGACTTCAACTTATTCTCGAAAAATCACATAATTCCTATGATATTCTACCGTATGCTTTAGATTCTCTTGCAACTTTGTACCCTTCCAAAAACTGTACTGCTAATACGCACACCCGTTGCAAGCTTCCACCAATTTCGTCCTTTGTCAGATTCCAGATCCTTTCTTTAACTAGGCTTCTTTATTCCACAACATTGGATGGGTGGACTCTGAAAAACAGAGGGCCTGGCCTACTCCTAATCCAAGGCCCAACTTACATATATATTCCGGGATAATTGCAGAAATCTGATATTTTTAAAGGATTTTCATCATTTATCTGTTCCCGTTGTTAGGAGTCGTGTAAATCCAAAAACATTCATCGAACTATGCATGTATATGGATGTATTGATATTAGACAATTACCTGACAGTTTCCTTGTCAAATGAAAATACAAGTAAGAGATATTTATTTTGAACACACAGAGAAAATAGTAGAAACATCCAAATAAAAAAAAGGAAAATGATCAACATCGTTTCGATTAACAGTTTGAATATAATGGATTAGAATGGCACGGATATTATGTAATTTTCGTATAAGAAAAGGAAATTTGAAGGCTACGTCACCTCCATTTGCATCATTATCATCCTCGCCTCGGTCCTTCTCCTCCGTCGTAGTTTCGCCATTAGCCAAGAATCTGGTTTGTCATGTAGCTACGAGTCAGTTACTGACGATAAGAGGTGGACCCATCATTGAAACAAATGCTGCCACTGTGTGATGACTTTGTGGCTAACTAATCTTACGACAATCCTTTTCCCAACAGTGGTACCGGCTGTCGACACAACACCAGCCACGTGTTGTCCACCTGCCGAACCTTTCCTCCACTTGTCAATCCCTTGCTCATTCCGATTTCCAACACCCGGTATTCCCCCATTTAATTTCTCCCTTCTTAATCGGAAATCGCTGCGCTTTTCTCTGAACAATTCGCTGCTATTACAAACTAATCGATGTTTGCTTGATATTTCCAATACCCACTGAACTCTCAACAATTGTGAATAAATCTTTAACGGGGATGAATGTTTTTTCTCGAATATCATGCAGAGTGAAACGTCAGCGTAATTTTGGGAGATTTGCAAGTACTAGATTCAGGACTTGCAGGAGAAGTTTGGTCGTGTAGTTGCAGCATAAGGCCACATGTTCTTCTAATACAAGGCCAATAATAACGATGGGAGCTTCAACCAAACCTTGGCATATTCGCAGATTATACATGTTATGCGAATATGCAAAAGAATTGGGTATTACGTTTTCCGGGAAAAGGAAAACAAACAACCAAATAATGCTAGTATAATAACCATTTCATTAGTGATGAATTTATCATGAAAGCATTGATTCCAGAAAACAAACTTAGTCTGAACATTTCGAGACCAAGGAAAAAGTAGATATTAGAGGAAAAGAATTTAAGCATATGGTGTGAATGCTAGCTAAGATAGCAACTAGCTAATTAAAGAATTACAATAATTATTTTAAGAATTATGGGTATTAGATTAGATTATTTCGATAAAAAAAATGATTCCTAAAAACACCTCAGCAAGTTACTTTTTAGACAAGGGATTTGATATTAGAATAATCAAAATTATAAAACAATACCTCGAATAAATGTTTTTTCATAATGTTACTGTTCGTAAGATGAGATACTAAGTAATCTAAATACGTTTGATTAAGTCCTTATTTAGGAAGGGAAAGGAAAGATTCTCTACAGATGTGGACCACCCGAATGGGCCACGAAGCCCCACCTGATTGGCTGTTCTTTGTTTACTTTCCTCCCGTCGAAGGGAAAAACAGGAGAAGAAACGAATATTCGAATATCTTCCAAACCGCTCTCTCTTGCTCGTTTCCGTTCCGTTTCCTTTCCAAACAAATACACAGCCCCCATTGCGCGTGGGTCCCACTATCTTGCGTCAAGGTTACACCACCTCTCTTCTATTTATACTCTTCCGTTTCACAAACCCTAGCGGTTTGAAACACACAACAAATATTCTAAACTAGCAGATTCTTCCTCCTCCCTCTCCTCCCCTCCTCCCTCCTCTTGAAGTATCTCTCACGTTATTCTTCCTTATTTGGCGGAAGAAACATGGTGAGTGATATCAGTGAATCTAAGAAAAGTACCATCAAATTTTTATGTAGTTACGGCGGTAAAATTATTCCTCGTTCTGCTGATCGAATTCTCCGTTACGTCGGTGGTCTTACTAGAGTTCTTGCTGTCGATCGATCTATTTCCTTTGCAGGTTTGTTAATATTGATGGATCGTCAATTTGATTTTAATGTGATAGATTTCATTTGATTTGGAGGGACTGAATGGTGATTTTGGTTTGTTTGCAGAGCTAATGGTTAAGCTCGGCGAATTTTGTGGTTATTCCGTCGAATTGAGGTGTCAATTACCTAATGGAGATTTGGAGACGTTAATTTCTGTAAAATCTGACGAGGAATTGAGTTCTCTGATCGAAGAATATGATCGGAATTGTCCCGATGGTTTCAAGATTAGAGCTATTCTAACTCCTCCAAAATCACTTAAAACAGTCTCTCCTCCACCATCAACTCCTTCTAGTTTTGATTCGTCTCCAACCAAATCCGGATTCAGTTGTAGACGGTTAAGAAGTTATTCACCGCCGATTGGATATCCAGTCAGCAGTTACAACAGAGTCCGCGGCTATTCATTTTATGGACCTTTAGATCAAGCTACAAGAACTCGCATCGGTTATTCCTAAATCGTTGGGATTAGCTAATTAAGTAGCTTTTTATACAAAAGTCAGAACATGGACGATGACGACAGAAACGAAAATAATATTTACATTTACAGAATGAGAGTGAAGTTTTGTGATGTGATTGGATTGTAAATTTGTGAATGAAAAGAAAAAAAAAAAGAAAGGATTATTAATTGCCTTAATTCCGATGTGCTGGTTTCTTTTGATTCCGGCCACTTTTTTTTTCCCGCCGCTAGGGTTCGGTAGCCGAAGAGGTACAGAGAACAATCCTACCCGCGTGTGTAATTAACCATTGATCACTCACAGGTGCGTGGAATACTTCCCTCGTATTGTGCTACAGATTCGAGATTTTGTCAACGATATGTTTGTTATTCTAATCTATATTCTGTTTTGCTCTTTTTCCTGATTTGCAGCGATGAGGAATCTTTGAATTTTACTGCTGCGGGCGGTCGCCGAAATCACTGGAGGGTTCACATTAACAAATCAGATTGGAGTGCCTTGCTTGAATTTCTGAATATGGACTAGACTATTTACCAAATTACCATGACCGCTTTAAATGCATTTTCGGATCCAATGTCGAACCAATTTTGAAATCTACTATTCAGAGTAGGTGTGGAAATATGACTCAGTCATCAGAAAAAAACAGAAGTAACCGGACTTCCGTAACCGTGCTTAAGAAAAGTAAGGAGGCAACAAAATGTGAACTGATAACTCTTCCATTATGGACACCGGTGGAATTTTCATGAACTTCATTGAAATGTCTTTAACATGTAAAAATAGCTGGACCCTAACATCATTTTATTCAATTATTCAACCTAACATAATAATATAATATTTAATACGTAATAATAATTATCTAAAATTATACGAAAACAACTCTTATATTTAGTATTGTACTACTAAATTATATATATGTATATATAACTAGTAAATGTATATTTAGTATTAATTTTTGATATTTAACAAATAAATTTTTATTATGTTTTAAGTTTATAATAAGAAAATCTATTTTTATTTTTATATTGTAGAGTAGTATACGAATGGTAAATTTGTAAAATCCTAATAATAATAATTACCGAACGTATTCTGTTCAAACTAAGAAAAAGACAAGAAGAATGGTAATACTGGCAAGGTGGAAAGCTTAGGTACTCTTTCAAACATTTGGACAAGGAGGAGGAAAACACAACTATGGTAGAACTGGCGAGGTGGAAAGCTTAGGGTACAATTCACACATAAGGACAACATAAAGGAAAAACTCAACAAGAAGCGAGCACTCTTTCCGTCCGTTCCTATTTGAATATTGTTCAAGAAAACATGAATTGGTCTTATATGAGACCCACAATTCAGACGTGAAAGGAAAAGAAAGCTTCAACGACTATACTCTTAGTAGGCAAGTGGTCAAGCAATGCCCCGTATTTGCTTTGATTAACATGCAGCTTCATCCGAACAATTCAGTCTTAACCACGCAACCTTTCATTGTTTATTGAATGTTGGAGCCTGAAAATTAGGAATCTTTTGTCCAGTCATTAGTTATCATGCACATCAATAAACTCTACTTTCAACATTTACCCTGCCACCTCAGAATTTACTTTTGGAAAAAGCCCAGTTGATTTCCTCATTTTAGAATAACATCGTGCTCTTGAATCCTCGGAATGAGTTTGACAGCGTCCCCTACTCGAAAGTGGATATATCTCCCTGCAGTAAATTGGCATTTCATCAATAACAGATCCTGATTTCTTCTTCCGCCCCTTGAATGGAAGGTTCTCAATCGAGTTTCAGAGGACATGATGAAGCTTTTTATATTATCTTGAACATCAATCCTCACTTCACGGAACTGTCAAACTATTGCAAGAAAAGAATATAGTGAGAAGTACTACAATTTTAAATCAGACTCCGAAAATTTTCAACACCTCAAAGATGAAATGCTAGAAAATTGAAAAATTTACTAACTTGGTCCGAACATACAGTAATGCAATATCTTTTTTCCTTTTCAGATGATCACATTGTCAAGCTTAAATTTTTGTATTTTCAAAAATAAATACACAATGTAAACGTAATAGCAACAATCTTCAGCCAGTTTCTTGTTCAAACTCTTCGCCTTCAGATTCTTCAGCATTATCAGCATCATCATCGTCAGGATCATTGTCAAAATCTTCTTTATCATTATCAACGGTCATCTTCCCGACCACTGGGAGGTTGCTATTGGTCTTTCTGATCTCGTTGCACTACCACAAAGTCAAAGATGTTAATACCAACAAAGTAAATCATCTATCATATGCATTATGATCACATGTTCAGTTTCAATTTGTTGTTACCATGAGCTTGGAGCTATCCAACCCTATTTGATTTCTCACATATTTCAACATTTACAAGTGAAAAGAACGCTTCACAAAACAATAAAACAGCAAATCTTACTGCTCAATCTTTTCCATGTTTCTTTCCAAAAATTACATGCAGAATACCTTCTTCAAACTTTTTCATCTTCTTTCATTTTGGGTTCAACTAAATTCATCATATATAAGAGAAAAAAAGGAAATTAAATTAATCAATGAACATCAAAATAAGACCTTCGAGATCAAAGAAATTACTAAAGTCATCTGATAGAGAGAACAGAGAGTAGTAAAACAATATAATGCATGTCCCAACAAACAAAGCACTGCACATTGCTCATGCAATCAACTTGGTTAAAATAATGCTTGAACTCTCCGGATGCAGTGACATGAGAGTGACAAATGGGCCAATCCGAACTCCCTATCAAACAATGTTTCTGACTTTCAAACGACACCTAGTAGTTATCTAGTCTGCGTCCTCGTAGTCAAATTATCTTTGTTGAATGATAGAATGAATTATATAAAAACAAGAGATTCCAGAAGAAGCAAGAAAATGGAAGAGGAAAATCTGAACCGCTAACAGAAGAACTTCGGCTAGCGAAAATACTGTGATATCAAGATTTGTAAGCATAAAATTAAAAGGATGTGGAGTGAGTGTATAAAGATGGATAAAGAAACAAATTTCTTTCTGAGCAATGTTTCCAAAGGTAAAATCCAATTTAACTGACATCCACCAGTATATTGTCAATTTCTCGAAAACCGTTATACCAAGGACTCGAAATCAAATACATGCAATCAAGAGGGTGAGGATGACAATATGCAATCTACGTGTTAGGAATATATAATTTAATTAGCAACACAGAACACCAGAATCTTTCTTAAAATTTCTCAAAATTAGAAAATCTAACTGCTCAGTCACATCACTGTAATTAATTTTCCTTTTCTTTGACATGGAAGGCAAATGTCTTACAAACAAGAGGCATTAACGCTTAAATCACCAGTCAAGAAAAAAAATTCAATTAATAAATATACTAGCAAGTATAAGTAATCGAATCTAGGTTTTGGTTAGATTAGACAATCATACCTTGTCTTCGTAATCGGATTCCTCCATAGCAAGGAGAAGCTCTTCACTGTGAGGTTGAGGCCACTGCGACGGTAATAAATAAGACGTCGGTATTGTTTTGGTCGACCATGGATACTGAGTCATGAACGCCGGAAACTGCAACATGACTTCCTTCCCAAGTCGCACAGCCACTGTCTACTTGCAAACAGCTAACTGCAATTTATTTTGTATCGTCGTTGAATTAATACCGCTAAGCTAATGCTGTATGGGCTTTTAATGGGTCATAATAACCTGATTATGTTGGAGGTTGGGCCCAATATAGTCCTTGGGCTTCAAAGATTAATTAGATAAATCTCATAGTTTTTAAGAATCATTTAAACTAAATATCAATTTAACTTTTTAATTAAATTTCCGTTATATTTATTTTTTTATATTCATTTCAAATATTTATTTTTCTATCATAATAAATAACTTTAACCATCTCGAAACACTCCTGTCATTGGTTGCATGATTACACCTCTACCATCATACCTCTACTTGTTACCACCGCATCTCGGGCAATTTCCTAAATTGGTATAAATTTTTTTAAAAATTCTTCTTTTGGTGTGAGAATAAAAATAATTTCCGATTTGATATGTTTTTCAAGTTGGCTACCGGTTTAACCAGCGACCAACTGACATGACGTAATTTAAATGATGTGGCAGTCAACTTTTAATTTGGCTACTGGTAAAACCAGCGGCCACGTCCCAATTCCCCCTCCCCCTGCCAAGTCCCTCCCCTCCCCCTAATAATAATAATAAATAATAATAATAATAATAAATAATTTATTAATAATATTAATTTTAATTTTAATTTTAATAAAAATAATTATATGT
Source organism: Dalechampia spathulata (assembly GCA_948192965.1). Lineage (NCBI taxonomy): Eukaryota > Viridiplantae > Streptophyta > Magnoliopsida > Malpighiales > Euphorbiaceae > Dalechampia > Dalechampia spathulata. The sequence continues at coordinate 45,073 of CANYBF010665912.1, forward strand.
AATTATTATTAATATTTGATAATAAATAATTTATT
>CANYBF010666179.1:0-26780 GCA_948192965.1 Dalechampia spathulata
GAACAAGGAATAATTCAACCTATAGAAAGAACATTGATTTTTGGAGAGAAATTTCCAAATGAAATAACAAATAAAACTCAATTGCAGCGATTTCTTGGATGTTTAAATTATGTAATTGATTTTTATCCAAACTTAAACAGATTAATAAAACCATTGCATGACAGATTAAAAAAGAATGTAGGTCCATGGACTGACAAGCATTTAGAATTGGTAAAACATATAAAATCATTAGTAAAAGAAATCCCATGCTTATACATTCCCAATCCAACAGCATTAAAAATCGTGGAAACAGATGCATCAGATATTGGTTATGGAGGAATTTTAAAACAAAGGGTAAATGATAAAGAGAACATTATTCAATTTACTTCAGGGCACTGGAATCAAGCACAGTTAAATCATTCGACCATTAAAAAGGAAATTTTAAGTATTGTCATTTGTATAAATAAATTTCAATCAGATTTATTAAATCAAAAATTTCTGATAAGGATTGATTGCAAGTTAGCTAAAGATGTTTTGCTAAAAGATGTTAAAAACCTTGCTTCTAAGCAAATTTTTGCTAGATGGCAAGCCCTTTTAAGCATTTTCAATTTTGATATAGAATTTATTAAAGGAAGTAACAACAATATACCCGATTTTCTAACAAGAGAATTCTTACAGAATCATGGCAACAGTAAAGATTCTAAAATTTTCTTTAAAAGGGAGCCTATCCCCTTGTGAAGGCATAAGCAACTTTTTAATAACACTCTCCCCCTCTCTCTCTCATACATATTCCTCTTCCTTCTCTCTACCCTTTCCTCTCTTCCTTTTTCTCTTCCGATCAAGATTCTTGTAAAGAAGTTCTTAAGAAAAAGGTAAAACTTATTTAAAGAAATAAAATTAAATTTTCTTCTTCTTCTCTTTATTTTCTAAGTAGGCTATCCTTAGCTGAAATTGTTTTATAAAGTCCGTATTGACGGCAATCTTCTTCTCTCCCTCTTCATTCAGACTTAACTCTGGGGAACCTAGGTTAAGGTTGCAGGAACCCTAAAGCCCCATGTATGTTATGATTGTTGCATGCTATGGGTAAAACCGTTTTCATAAATTAAAACTTGATAAACCTGAGTATGCTCTTGAGTTGCGGCTTATGCTGATCTTCTCAATCAGAAAAGGAAATTAAAAACACTGTTCCGATATCACTGTTTTGGTAAAAATAAAACTGTTCTGATTAAAGTATATTATTGGCTGGAAACCAAGGGTTGTGGACTACTGGTCCAAAGGAGAGCTTAAAGCCCAGTGGTGGGAATCTCTCGTACTATTGGATACAACGCCACGTACTTAAACTATTCTGGTAAAGATTAAAAACTGTTCCGGTCACCAATTATACTGTTCCGATCTGATAAAGACTATTCCGATCCATTGCAGGACTATATTATACTATGACTAAAAAGCCGTATAAAAGACATAAAACAACTAATAAAACTTTAACTGAAGTAGAGGCATTATTAATCATATTCATAGTTGATACAGATTTAGATATAATTAATATAATTTACCATTGGTGTTTTGTCTTATATTGTTTTTATATTCAAATATTAATCTATTATATGTATAACCACCTGATATTATTCCGCACTAATTGGTATCTTAATTAAACGGTCCATTATTGGTAAAAGTAAAAGTAATTAAAATCTTTTCTTTTGTAAGTCCAATAAAAATCTTTTGTGATATGACGATTAACTAAAAATCTTTTAGTTAATCATCTTTTATATATATATATATATATATATATATAACATGCATCATTTTGAAAAGGATAATATTAAATTAATAAAAATTTAAGGTTATCAAAGGAATATGATATGTAACAAATCTCATGTGAAAAATGGATTATTTTCTAAATACCACTTAAAATATAATATTTCAAATTTTATAAAAATAAAATACTTGAATTATATTATATTTTATAAAATATATACATTTTATACTAGACAAATCAAACTTCTTCAAATATAATATATCATGAAATATCATGATAAACTCAAGAGAGTTTATCTAGGAACTTAGAGATTAGATAAAGGGAATCAACTAACTATAACCACAAAGTCAAATTAAGGGGTTAGGTGTCAATGTTTTGGGATAACTTTAATGCTTAATTTAATAAATTAGGAGAGAATAAGAGCAATAGAAGCTATTGATAATGCCTACCTAAATCATGAAGAAAGGTTGTATCTATATATTATATTATAAAACCTTCTTTCTTAATTGAATTTGGTTAATGCATATCTTAAATAGACCATGGTTCTTTATTGAATGATGATTGGGAATCCTATTCAATTAAGGATTTTTTTACATCAACATATGTCCCCTTTGGTTAGGTCTAAGTATTTGTGTTTAACTTACTTAGTATGGCTTTCTCATAGGTTTTGTTGAATTTATTCTCAATATCAACTATTTTAAACCATCACCTTAACATCTTATTAAGCCAGTCCATTTACAGTATTAATTTGATCCGTTGTTGAACCGTTATATAATTACTACAAAAAGTTACTATCATGATATATCATTAGTTCTAGTATTGGTGGATTAGGCCTAACTACCTAAGTGTAATATGATTAAGTATTATTAAGCATTAGATCTATGGATATACAAAATTAATATTGTCAATTGATAACTACTCCTAACTTTTAGATATGTTTACAATTACTCATTCCTTTTGGCTATGTATCATACTTTTAAAAAATACATATAAGTACACTTCAATGTAGTATATTTTGTACATTAATATTAGTAATATGGTATATAATAAACCTTAACAAAAGAAAGAGTGATATTGATATATAATATGATAACTAAATTACATCAATTTATATATAACAAATCATAAATATGTAACAACTGCATACTAACTTGTCATATCAATTTAGTTCTAATATACCAAATAAAGCTAAATTTTTACTTTTATTTCAACAAATCAAATTATATACCAAAATAGTTATTCAACTATAAAAAGTTGAAAATTAAAAAATACAATCAATATATAAATATTATAATAAACAAAAAGTTTCATAAAATCCAAAACCTAACTCCAATTCTTACATGTTCTCTTATCCTAACCATCCTTCTTATGCCTCCTATAAAGAGTAGTTGGTTTCATCTCTCCAATTAAAGGAATTCAATTCTTCTTCAATCTCCCTATAGAATGCTTTACATTTAGTGGAAGCGATATTGGACCATCAACAACACCATCAAAATCCAAAGTACATAAATCATCCAATGGCATAACTAAACAATAATAAGTCCCCTTAAAATTGAACACTTTGTAATAATTAGATATAAACTCAATAACCCTAAGATGCCCCTTCCAAATAAAAGCAATAATATTAACACTTGAGAAATCATCAAGTTGTTAAAAATTGCATGTACATATATGCTTCAATAAATCAACTTCATTACTAAGTCTTTCATCTAAAACTTTTAAAAGATTTGAATCAATAGGTAGAACTTGTTCAAAAATAAAAGGTAATTAACTTGAATGAAATTAATCAATATGGAAAACAATTTTATTAATAAACAAAAAGAAATACTATCAATCATTTTCCTAGCAACATCTTCAGCTTCTAATAATTGACAATGAGCCTTTTAAAGTAAGAGTGGTAAGCATACCATCAACCTCAATCCTATGTGAATAAAACCACTTTTTATAATAATGATCAAAACCATTAACTAAAGAAATAAATCAAATACTCCTTAACATCTAATAGAACAAAGTTCATCAACTCAGATAAGTTCACAGTCATAATATCACACCTCTTCTTAGGACATAATGCTTAAGACCATAACTCAAAACCAACCTCATGATAATAATTCTTAAAACCTCTCTTATAATTCTTAATTTTACTTAAAAATACTATGTAAATGAACATTTATAAAACCACTCATCCATTTCAAACCTTTAAATCTACTAGTTAGGTTTTGCAATAAATGTTGCACATAAAATCAATGAAATGCATTTTGGAGAATAATTTAAAGAACTTTAAGAAAACTAGACTTTCAATCAAAAATAACAATAAGATCTTCTATTCACCAGTATCTACACACAACTTAGAAAGAAACCATTAACAAAGTACCATTCATTCTAACTATCAATAATTCTAATTATCAAAGGAAATATATGATTATTTTAATCCAAACAAAGAACCATTAACAAAGTACCATAAAATTCAGACCTCAATAATGTACCATTCATAGATATAACAAGCCTACATTTAACCAACCTTAAATATATGCAAAAAAAATGAAATAAAGAAATATAGAAATTTATTACTAGAATTAACCTTGAAATAAGTAAATGAACTTGAAAAGAACATAAAATTTTAAATAAGGTCAATAAATAGAAATTAGATTATAGTAACTAAATATATATGACTTAAACAACAAAAGATAATATTTTACCTTAAGTAGTGAGAAATGCTTCTGTAGTGTAATTGCAAACCTCCTAAGTTAGGAAATTAATAATTACCCTATAAGGGATGCTTGATTTTTTTTAAAAAAACTTATCTTTATCTTTTCAGCTATGACAATGTTAAACATGTTTAGGTGCACTAGTTATAAGCATTAATAATCCTCTATTTATAAGTCACAACATATCACAATCATTTAACTCGTGCTATAAGTAAAACCTGCTATATAAAAAAACCATATAGTAAATTCGTACAAAGTTATATCATTCGATCTCAAAGGTCTTCAGGGTATCATGATAATTAAATATGTCATATAATACAATTATTTTACTACTAAAATAAACATAAGAGAAAGTTGCATAAATCACAAGGTAAAGGAGTTTGTCATGAAAGCTTGGGTTCTTTACCACGGTGTCTAGCTAAACCTCTAGACCTGTTGCTGACACCATTAACCCTTACACTCTCCTATAGCACTTGTACGTGCATTCATCAAATGAAAAACATTGAGAAAATTGAATGGTGCTAGTAAACATGATTATAAGTAACATAACAAGCAGATAATATCATAGAAACAATTATTTTAGCATAAAACATATCATTTCAGTATTTATCACATCTTGTATAAACACAGCCAGATAATAAAGTAACAATTGTCACTTGTATCCAATATTGCTCTTTACCTATGGACTTTATCATATAAACGTCATACATTCACAATTAAGTACAATATGACTTTAAAATATCTAGTTGTAATATTCAACACTTTAATTCCATCTATAAAATATGTGATATGTGATGGAATATGCTATTGAGAATGCAATGATGAATTTCACTCTCCCTCTATTTTCTTGTATCAATTTCTTTGCCTCTATGATTGTGTGCAATCTTGTACTGAGTCAAATGTACTGGTACCTCTAATTCTCATAGGAAAATATCATATATATATATACATATAAGTCTATGATTCCATATATGAATCCAACTCTATGGTTTCTTGAGGAAATCCAATTATATGACCTAGTACGTATCAATAATAAACTATGCTCAAGCTCTGTCACCATCTCTTTCTTATACCTCCTCATTATCATGTCATGTGATGCTTATATAAGGATGCATGAATGTACATGACATGATGTGTATGTATGCATTATGCTGTGCTATGAACTTTTTTAATAAGTCATACATCATCATACTTCTATGAAAAGTTCCTTTAAAAGACCAATTACTGGTCATGGAATACTATCATAAACTTGCTGTCACTTTGCCCTTTTTGATAGTTCATAGAGAAGTATGAGTCTCATCCATTAAACCTGTAGCATTTCTAATTTACATTCACTTAGTAAAGTCATTCACATATTGTACTTGACTTATCATCTATAAGTATTCATAATCATTCATGACATGTAATTATCATTCAATGTTGGTTCATAATGAGCATATAAGCACCATATCATCTCATAACATTTCATGCTTTGCATTTGAGGGTTATGCATGCCTTCCAGCTAACTTGAGTCTTTGAACCATAATACCATGCATTAAGTGTGTTTATGCATCATTGACTTCCATTTGCATATATGGATAGCTATTATCTCCATACGCACTATTACACACCTTTGCATTCAAGTACAAGTGCATGTATAAGTCATACATATCCATATTGATATATAAATCAAGTATTTAGAACATCTAAGCATACATAAGACTTATAATGATCATGTGTGAACATATAGCATTAACTTTATTTCATGCCTCTAAGTGCATATTCTTGTGTATTATGAAAAATTATAAGGCCTAAGTGTGTATCGCATTGAGTTTAGGAGACTAGAATGCCCATTCATTAAGGTGCCAAAATATACAAGTCAAGTTACTATTCATTTGGTCATATGCACTATTCATTTGTTATGTTTTACCATTCATTTAGTCATTTTTATTCCATGTTTCCTTTCTCTTTTCACTTAGTATGCATAGGCCATTATGTACCCCTAATGACCATCTTATGAATCATGAATGAAATACACTTTTAGTTCATTATCTCATGAACATATCAAGTTATTAAACCATGCAAACAAAGTACCAAAACTTAGGCATTTATGGCATGCCATTAAAACTGGCTAAAACTAGAAAATGCAAAATACCATTTTTACATGTACTTAGACTAATTGAATTTTTAAGCAATCTTCTTGACCTTTAACATATAAAAGCCATATACCATTGGAAATTAGACCAATCAAGGTTTAATTCAAGATATAGTATGTAATTTAATTCACCCATTAAGGCCTCTAAAATTTAAAAGGCCGCACGCCTTAAAAGTATATGCCGAAATGCACTGAAATGCATATTTGTATCCTAGCTTACAATTTAACATACCATTGCTTCTAACTTTAATTTAACTTGTATTTACCCCTTTTAAACTATACTTTATCATATGATAACATGTTCAACATGCTAATTCATCACCTTACACACATAAATTCTATCACAGAGCTTCATTTAAAGCATTCTACAAAAGCATACCTGATTTACATCTTTAGTGCATATTCACTTATATAATCATCTTTTCACTTTATTTTCATTTCATTTCTTTCTCTATCAATTTCATATCATATGGAATTCCTTTATATATAAGACATTTTATTTCACATTCATCATGTCAAAGCATTCATGCATCATATCCCATTCATGCATTTCATGAACTAATCAGTCTTTCATTATAACGTATACATAAAATAAATGAACACAAGGACGTTGTGTGTGTGTTGCTATGATAGATAACATTCCAACATTCTTCTATTCAATCTTTGAACAAAGAAATGGTATTAAACCATAAGATAATCCTATAGGACCTTTAATAAAGACATCATGCCTTGCATAGATAAGTGCAATAATATTTTTAGGTTTTGAATGGTCATAAATACCTCTAATAAAGTCATCTTTTAAAACCTCAACAACTTTACAACTGGAAGCTTGATGATTCCCATTTGAAGTCATATCTCATGCATAATAATGTTCATTTATATACGTCCTAATAACCTATAAATCTTTATTAGTGTACTTTGAAGCACATATAAACTATCTACATTCATCTACAACATAAATAATAATTAAATAATCTAAACTAGATTGCTTAACATAAAATTCAAAATTCTTGTGCAAAGCAATTATATTCATTAATTTCTTTAAAATTTATTTTCTAGAAAATTCATAATCCACTTCAACATTAAAACCAACATGAATACTAGACAAATCAAAATCTTTAGAGAATAAATAATCAACATAAGCACTTCTATTAAACATTAAAGAATAATAAAAAAATAGAAGAAGAAGGAACACCATCAAAACTACATGAACCAGAAACCATCTCATGAATAAACATAATAAATACAAATATAGTTAATAAATGCATAAATTATAGACAATCGACATGATCAATAAAAACATTAAGAAAATCAATAATAATGTGAACATGGAAAAAACCACAAACTGAAAACTACTATTCTTATAGATAACTAGATATACACAATATATACTAGTTACATACCTATGATAATAACAATATAAATATACAATAAACCAATATACTCGACTAAATTATTATTTTTCATAAGTTTCATAAATTTTAGACTTAATAATATGTCAAATAGACTTCACGTACATTATAAGAGGCTTTAACACTTATAATGTTTTATACCCTTAAAAATATCAAATTCCTACTCAAAAACTTAAAAATACCATAAAATGCACCATTCCTCCCCCATAGGCCCATGCTAAAACCCATAATTACTCCTATTAAATCCATGTACCAACCCTAAAATTACTTGAAACTTCTCCATTTGCAACCAATTGATTCTCATAACCATCATTATCAGTTGCTAGATTCTAATCAAACAACCATATCAAAAAGCATAATAAAAATAAAAGCATTAAAATTAAAATAATAACAATAAACTTAAGAAATACTTAATATATATATATATATATATATAAATTACTAACAAATAATTTTATCTTTAACTTTGAAGACTTATTATTTATTTTGATTTATTTTATATTTTTTTATTTTGTAAAAAAAATCAATAGTGTAAAATTTAATAAATATTCTTTTATACCATAATATACCATACATATTAATTAATAGATATAACAAATATTTATGTGTCTTATGTTATATGTGGTAGAATTATGTTATCTGTGTCTTATGGTATAAATATTGATGAATATGTGTCATATGCATCATAATAATAATTATAATACATTAAAATATATTTTAGATTTTTTATGTGATGATTTTATTAGCTTAATTAGAGGTTAATCAAATAAGATTATCAATTGGATAAGTGTAATTCATTGCTTTAAGTTATGGAATAGAGAGTTTGAATAAATTATTAAAATAGAATTATGGAATGAGTTAAATTAGATCGGAATCAAAATTTTAGATTAGGATCAAAATTTAGATTAGGATCAAAATTTTAGATTGGGATCAAAATTTTAAGTGAACGATTGAAAGGTTTAGTATTTGATATGCATATGAATATTATAATTCTCTTAAAATGATAAAGATGCCATTTAAATATTTAAATTAAATATGACAAACTCAAGTTGAACATTAGGTGGGATTGATGGTTACTTAGATTTATTCACATAAATGTATATATATATGTGTGTGTTTGTACAAATGTAAATAATAAGATTGAGAAGTTATTAAAGAACCAATTAATGAGAATAGAAATAAAGAATAAAGATATATATAGAAATTTTGGTTGAAGTACATAAATAAAAAGGCATAGGATGATGTGTCAATGAATAATGAGTATATTGAGTTTATTGTAGAGTCAATAAGGGATAGTATATTGACCATATATATATATATATCAAAATGGATATGGTGGAGTATAAAAAATAACGATTGTAGCAAGAATAATTAGAGATAGGAAAAGAGACAAAGTTTGCCACTTTAAATGGGGTTGAAGGATGGATTATTAAGTTTGAGGTGGTGGATCAAGGGTATGATAATTAATTAAATGAACCTTAGTGAGAGTAATATAAAGAGAGCTTAGACCCTAAAACATAATTATAGACGTACTACATAACCAAACTGCTAAAGGTACTTTACCAAACTTGACTTTGGAGCAGAAGGAAGAGTTATGATTATCTTAGCATTTCCAATTTGGTAAGTATAAAACTTATTGTTAAACTAGTAGCCACATGCATGTATATGGTTGAAAGAGGGCCAATTATTGATGATGTTGTCTATGTTACATCCATTTTGGTTACCATTATCTTAATTACGATCATAGTTACGTTATACTTTTTTATTATAAAAAAAATTATTAAGATAATTATTGATTAATTAGATTGATGATAGTTGATAAATCCAAATGATGTTCAAATAATTTTACTACAAATATAGGTATTAATTTTGTTAGTAAAGAATAAAAATATATATAGTGGTAAGGTGATTAAGAAACAATTTATCATATTTATATTGATTATCACTAATTTTAATCAAGGTTATAATTATGTTTAGTTATAATTATGATTCTGATGGCTAAATTATTGGTATAATTAGTTACTAATTAAATAAACCCAATAATGTAATATTCAAATCATTTTATTATACTTATAAGCAATCATATTATTGATATTATACATAAACATAGTTGATGTTTAAATTATTTTAATTAAGTGCTTAGATATATTTATTGTTGACATCGTCAAAAGATATAACTATATTTCATTAAGGAATGATTGTTACAAAAAGATTAGAAATTGATATCACTCAATAAATTATATGATAGAAGAGTGGTGAATGGATAATTTAAATGAAGGCTAAGCTAGAATTGTTTATGATTAGTATATATACATATATATGCATTGAGTAAATGTTAAGTAATACCTCATTTAACTATATTCTAATATAATTGTGTTAATTAATATTGGAGGTTTTTATATTAGCATTTCCTAAATAACCAAATAATTAGCTAAATGAGATGGAAGGTTCAATAAAAGCATATAACAATAGATTGGAATTACATACATAAGTATATTAAACTTGTTATGTAGCCTATGTTATATGGTGTGCATACGTTCTTTTAGAGAATTGAAGTTAGTCAACATGTATATTGTGTTGAATTTTATTATATGAAGTGGGATGCTTAGACTCACAATGATAGGAGAAGTGAGAAATGAGTGGTGCTAAGGAAAAACTCCACCATTGAGATAAGATTCATTATTATGGTGGGGTGGTGAATTAATCACATGTAATAAGGTTTAATTGATCAACTAATGAATTAAACTAGATAAGTAAGTGATAGTAACTTGATGAGAATATTGAGTAGGTAGGATAGATGTATAAAAATTTCTAGCGACAGAAAAAGAAAGTTGGATTGCTGCTAAGATTCACCCTTGAATTAGCCAAGTGCATGTGAGTTTTAAACCTCTACAAAGTCTCAATGAACTTGAATTTTAACAATGAAAAGTCTATTGGTTGTAGGAAGATGGTTAACTAAAGAAAAATAATCATGATAGATTGCTCAATGCTTAGTTATATGAATTAATACATGATAGCATTTTGCAATCAGATTTTGAATTGTTGCGTGGATTTTGGATCAACTAAGTAAAGATGTAGTAAGGATATACTGATTTATGCATGATCTAGAACATTGTTTGAATAAGAAAGAACAAAACTTAGAGCTAATTTTGCAATCAGATCTTGTGAATGTTTGCTTCTACTGTTATGAGTGATGATAGAAAGAATCATGTGTGTGTTTCTCCCCTGTTTACTATGTTTACTAACTAGCAGTTAAAAGAAGTGAAACATTGAACAAAAATTGGTATGTTTAATGTGTGCGTTACCTTTATGGAAATGATGAGTGTGGTCCACCTTTGTGTGAACCACCAAGGTATGACCATTTTTCTTTCTAATAAAAAATATGCTCTTATATATGATTTAATAATTTATCAAGATTCATTAAGTAGGCAAGATGTGTTATTTATAATAGAATTATTTAATGTATGCTTATAAGCTAGTAAAGGGGAGGGGTATTGTGTTAAATAATCTCTATATTAAACTCTAATGCATGAAACATTTTTACATAATTCTTGCCAGAATTGGAACTATTTAAAGTGATTTAATTTAGAGAGAGAACCAAGAGCTATACTAGTTCTTGAAAATTTCCAAGTATAAATAATTCATAAACATGGAAATTACTGTTGTGATATTGATATTATAAACATGGAAATTACTGTTGTGATATTGATATTACAATGTGAAAGATAAGGCATTCCCGTTGGTTCAATAATAAGATCTTGGTATTAACTTAAGCAGCTCCTCTTCCATAGAAAAAGAAAAGATGTCCTCTAGAACTAAAAAACAACCATAACTTGAATAGTTAAGAAATGACTAACCATGTATCAAAGAATTATATGAGCCACACCTTGTTCTAAATTACTTAGCATAGAAATATAGTTGAGAAACTGTAGTTGTAAGCCATTGATTAAGTGTAAGAATTCAAGTGGACGGAATGAAGTGTTTGAGTGGCTGAGGTAGGAAATTTAAACCACTAAATTACACATATAAAAGAAAAAGAAGCCTTTAGAACTGTAACCATATAAAGAACATAATCGGCTGTAATCGACAAGTATATTTAATGGTTGGAGTTAATCCCATTGAAATTAACAGTTGGAGATTTGGCTTAAGCAGCTCCATATTAATTAAAGTATTTACTTAATAAACTTGAAATGTGTAGTTGTTCTATGCATGCTTGTGTGTTGATTTTCAAGCCTTTTCATTAATAGCTACACCAATTTATAAAAAAAATAATAATTAAGGCATAAAGCAATTGTTGAACCACATGAGTTTGTATCAACATAAAAGATAATGAGTGTGATGCTAGTTTAATTGGTTTAAGGAGCCAATATGTATATTGTCATACCCACATTCATAACATCCCTATATGCATGCATTCTATGCATAGGTTATAGTGACTAATTGATTAGTGTATGAAATGCATGAATGAGATATGATGCATGAATACTTTGACATAATAAATGTGAAATAAAATGTCTTATAGAAAAATTAATTCTATATGATATGAAATTGATAGAGAAAGAAATGAAAACAAACTGAAAAGATGAGTAATGTAGTGAATATGCACTAAAGTTGTGAATTTTGTATGTTTTCGTTGAATGCCTTGAATGAAGCTCTATGATGAAATTTGTGTGTGTAAGATGAAGCAATGGCATGTTTAACATGTTATTATGTGATAAAGTATAATTTAAAATGCGTAAGTACAAGTTAAAGTAAAGTTAGAAGCAATTGTATATTAAATCGTAAGCTAGGATACAAATGGCATTTCATGGAAAGTTAAGGTTATAATTGGAAACCATTACATGTATGATTCATGTCCATAACATTATGATAAATGGTGAGTGTATTCATATGAAAGAATGACCTAAATATGATGTAAAAATGAATATTAAAGGAAGAAGAAATAAATTGAATTAAGTAATGATGGATAAGCTTCCAAGGTGTCATGTTTTTAATAAGTCATGTTTTTCTCTAATTTTTAATAAGTCATCCCTTCCCTTTTAACATATGGCTTCTTTCTCTTCTCTTTCTTCTTTGCATCTTAACTTAGAGAAAAACCATCTTTCAAGGTAGAATTTCATGGGAAATTCAGCTTTTATGTTATTTCTATGTTCTATACATGTTCTACATGCCTTTTTCCTTCTTTCTTATGCTTTCTCATGTCTTTAATGAATTGTTAAGTTGATATAGGGTTTGTGTTGATTGTGTGTAAATGAAAGAATTGGATTGTTTGGTGAAAGATAGGAAAGATAAGTTGCTGAATTTGATATTCTATTGTAATCGAATGAGTTTCTATTTTGGTGTGTAAATTTTGTGTAAATCCCTAACTTGTAACCCTTGAATTAGTCACTTTAATTACTGTTGGAAGTGTGTGAATGATGATTAATGTATGTAAATGAAAGAAATGGATTGAATGATGAAAGATAAGCAAGCTAAGTGATGAGTTTTATGTTATTTTGCAATCAAATAGGATTTTTTATTTTAATATGTTTGATTTATGTAAATCCCTAACTTGTAACCCTTGAATTAGTCATTTTAGTTACTATTTAAAGTGTGTGAATGATGATTAATGGTGTTTCTAAGGTTTGGTATGCTTGTATGATGAGGGAAAGATGATTACATATGTAGAGAGCTTGGTTGCAAAGTTCTTGGCTAATTTAGGAATATTTTTGGGTTTCATTATTTTAGAGGATAGAAGTGTGTAGCCCTTGGGTTTGTATGAAAACATGATTGAAAAATGTGTATATATGTTGAAAATATGGTTTGGTGGCATGTAAAGGTGAGTTGTGGCATCAAAATGCCAAAAGGTTCATTAGTGGCTAGCAAAGCATGTACTTAACCTTTAAGTGTAGATATGTTCCTTGTATGTTGATCAATTGAACTTGAGTTTGTGTGTAACATGTATATGTGTGCTCCCATTTAGTAGGGTATGATTTTAATATGGTTTGGAAGTCAAGTAGATAAGGTATGCATAAAGATACTTATAAGGTAGCTTGTGCACCTTAATATGCAAGTTATGTAACTTTATGTATTATGTGAGATGTGGATATATGATTGCAAATCTGGACATATTGCTTATGGATAGGTCTTAGGAAAACATGTTCATGCATTGGTAGTGACCATATGACTAAGTTATAATAGGGGTAAAAATAGTGCAAGTTCATGATACGCTAAGAATGTGCATTTTAGTGCGTTTTGGCAAGCTCTTTTAAGACATGCGGCCTTTTGATGTTTGGAGGACTTAATGGATGAAATAATTTGCATGCTATAGTTTGAATTAAACCTTGATGAGTTTAGTTTCTAATGGTTTATGGCTTGTATATGTCAGAAGCCAAGAAGATTGCTTAAAAATTTAATTAGTCCAAGTACACACAAAAATGGTATTTACATTTTCTAGTTTCAGCAAGTTTTAATTGCATGCTATAAATGTATAAGTTTTGGTACTTTTTTTATATGGTTTAATAACTTGGATTGTGCATGAGATAATTGCCTAAATACGAGTGTCTTTAATGGTTAATGACTTGTATGATAATCAATGTTTTCCATTTATTCAAAGACTATTCATTATTCCATGTTGTACCATGAGGGGTGTGACATATGTACATATCCTCTTAATCAAGTGAGCAACTTGACATATGTTAATTTTCATGTTTTTTAGTTGTTTTTAGTTAGAATTTGATGTTCATCTTGTTATGTTTTTGCTTTGATTTAGTAGAATTTGATGAGTTTGTTGCGTGTGTAGTGTTAGGGAAGCAATCAAAAAGAAATGAAGCATTTAGGGGCTTAAGAAGTCAAGTCATGATCGTGACATCCAAAGTCACGATCATGACAAAAGTCAAGTTAAGAAGGATAGGAGCCTGTGTCTATCACGATTGTGACATTGCAAGTCACGATCGTGACAAAAGCATGTCAAGCCCGAGCACCACCAAGTTAGGAAGTCATTTAAAGGAACCTACAATATGGTCGGGAGATATAAATAAATGGAAGATAAGGTTAAGAAACCTGCATGAAAAGCATAAAATGAAAGGTGGCAGCTAGGGTTTCATTATCACCCACCATCTGCAGAAGCAGCAGCCTATTCCTTAGGGCAATTTTTTTTAAGTGTTCTCCTTTGTTCTTCATTTTTCTTCTAGTATTTTTTCCTTTAGCAATGAGTGGCTAAGCACCTTTGTAGGATTTGATTTCTGAAATCCCTTGTTGGGATAGTTGATTGTGCTGGTTTAACATTACTATGAGTGTTTAATTCTAAATTTTGATTTTAGAAACAAAATCTCTACTTTATGATTGCAACGAGAGTTGGATTGTAGAATGCTTGTTCATTGAGGGATGTTCAAATCTAAAGATTAGCTCTCTAAATGATTACTTATGCTTTGTGATTGCAACAAGAGTTGAATTTTGAAATGCTTACTCATTCTAGTTAGGTAGATGTATATGAGAGATCTACATGTTCCTAGCTCCTGTATGATTACCTAATACTTTCCCTAATCAGAGGACCATGATAGTGACTAAGTGAATCCCAGATTAGTATAAAATTTAGTTGGTTTCATCACGAGAGAGGGTGATCGATGCTGTTGGATATCTTGGGTAGTAATAAGCACATGAATGTTATCCTGGCTTGGTGATGATGATATCAAATCCTATGTTTTACATCATTGTTTACCTTATTACGTTAAATCTTACCTCATTCCTAATATATTTGCTTTTCCAATTGTTTACTTTTAAATCCAAAACCATTATTGTTACTTAAATAGACCAGAAATCTAAGTAGTGGTGGAGGGATCGATGTCTTACTACAACCATATGTACACTTATAGTGAAGTAGTGATTAAAACTACTGTCGTCTAATTGATGATCAAGTTTTTGGTACCATTGCTAAGGATTTATATATTTAATGTCGCTACAAAGAGAGTAAATTTTGATTTAAGTGCTTCATATTTTTAATTTTTATTTGAGATTTGTAGGTGTATGAGTAGAAGAGGAACCAAGAACTCTCAATCACCATTGTTAGAAGCTTGTAAAGATCTAACAAGGCTTGAAAGAGAAAACTGAAGGGTTGCTCAGGAACGAGTTATACAGGAAAATCAAGTAGATATGGTAGAAGAGCAAAAGACTTTGATGGATGTGGTCAGGCTTGGTTTCTATGCTAACCAACAAAGCATAATGAGACCAGCTGTAGCAGCCAATAGTTTCAAGATTAAGCCAGCTCTACTGCAAATGCTGCAGTCTTTGATACAATTCTTTGGTTTAGCAAATAAAGATCCTAATGCTCATATCTTAAATTTTCTAGAGATTTATAATACTTTCAGGTATAATGGAGTGATAGAGGATGCAATAAGGCTAAGGCTATTCCTATTTACATTGAAGGACAAGGCAAAGATTTGGCTGAACTCATTGATCCCAAGGTCAATTACAACTTGGGACTAGCTTATGCAAGCATTTCTAGCCAAATACTTTCCTTTGGCAAAGACAGCAAAGATCATAAAGGAGATTACCAATTTCCAACAGATGGACAATGAGTCTTTGTATGAGACATAGGAAAGATTTAAGAAGCTACAAAAGAAGTGTCCTCATCATAACTTGCTAAGAGGATTGCTGCTCCAGACATTCTATAATGGGGTCAAAACAACCACTAGAGGGGCCATTGATGCAGCAGCTGGAGGATCCTTAATGAAGAAGACCATAGAGGTAGCATGTGAACTGCTAGAAGAAATGGCAACTACCAATGCATTATGGGCATCAGACAGGTTGAGAACGGTAATTAAAGAACATAAGGGTGTTTTATCACTTGATGCTGTTAGTGTTTTGCAGGCTGCAGTTCCAAATTTGACAAAGCAAATCAGCAACTTATTAAAGGTAATCTAGTTCATGTGAGTTGTGCGGACAAGCAGGGCATGCGGTTAGTGAATGCAATGCATGTGAGAGCATGGAGCAAGTTAGTTTTATGGGCAACATGCCACACTCCATGGGAAGACAAGGTAACAATCCATACTCCAATTTATATAATTCAAGATAGTGAAACCACCTAAATTTCTCTTGGAGTAACAATGCAAGAAATGCATAAAAGTCACAACAACTAGCACCTCCCTAGAATAATTTTGAGTCAAAGATGGAGAAGTTTATGGAGTTGCGGGGGACAAAATTGACTAGTCAGGAGGAATGACAAAAGCAAATGGAAGCTAAGTTTGATCAAATCACAAAGAATCATTCCTCCTCCATCCATAACTTAGAGGTACAAGTGGGGCAGCTAGCTACAGCAATGGTGTAGAGTAACCTTGGAGGGCTTCCAAGCAACATAGAGCCAAACGCCAAGGAGCAAGTGAATGCAATCCAACTAAAGAGTGGCAAAGAGTTGGTTAATAAAGGTAAAGAACCTACTATTGTTAAGGATGAATGCAGTCAAAAAAGTAAGAGAAGGAAAGCAATTAAGGGCCAGATAGGTATACGCCCCCTATTCCATTTCCATAAAGATTGGTGAAACCTAAAGTGGATGAAAAGTTTGCTGCATTTGTGGAAAATTTGAAAAAATTGAGAATAAATGTGATGTTTACTAAGATGATACAAGATATGCCTAAATATGCTAAATTTTTGAAGGAAATCTTAACACACAAATGCACAATCGATGATACACAACCAGTTTCATTAACTGAGAACTATAGCTTGATCATTTCAAGTAAAATTCCATCTAAACTATAGGATCCATAAAGTTTCACTATTCCATGTAAAGTAGGAAATTTGGTATTTAATAAATGTTTGTGTGATTTGGGCACAAGTATCAACTTGATGCCATATGCCATTTTTTAGAAGCTAGGTCTTAGAGATATCAAAACTACTTCCATGGTAATTTAGCTTGCAGATCAATCAACAAAGAAACCGTTTGAAATCATTGAGGATGGCTTAGTGAAAGTAGTAAAGTTCATCATTCTAGTAGATTTTGTGGTGCTGGATTACAATGAGGATACCAATTGCCCTTGATTTTAGGAAGACCTTTCCTAAATACAGGGAGAGCATTAGTTGATGTGTATGAAGGAAAACTCATCCTCCAAATCGGTGAAGAGCGAGTGGAATTTCTATATGAAGAAAGTAATGAAATAGCCAATGGAGAGTGAGACGTGCATGAAGGTGGATGTAGTGGATGAATGTGTATCTACTGTACTAAATGAAGAAGTGTAGAATGTCACAATAGAGGAGAAAATTGAGGTAATAGGTGAAGAAGGTGGCAATTCACCTAAATTATATCCGTTGGTAAGGAATTCTAACCCTACTCCTCCTTCAATTGAAAAACTGCCTGTTTTAGAACTAAAAATCCTGCCAAAGCACCTGAGGTATACTTTCTTAGGTAGTAATGAAACATTACCAATCATTATATCTAATAAGCTGACTTTGGTGCAGGAGGAAAAGCTGCTCAAAATGGTACAAAAGCACATCCGAGCTCTAGGCTGGTAGCTGTCAAATATCAAGGGAATCAGCCTTGATATAGTCATGCATAAGATACACTTGGAAGAAGGAAGCAAGCCTGTTCATGAGAGGCAAAGGAGACTCAACCTTAATATGCAGGATGTTATGAAAAAGGAGGTAATTAAGCTGCTGGATGCAGGTATTATCTATCATATTGCTGATAGTGAATGGGTGAGTCATGTCCAATGTGTACCTAAGAAGGGTGGCATGACTGTTATAGAGAATGAGAAAAAGGAATTGCTATCAACTAGGACACTAACTGGCTGGAGAGTATGCATAGATTATAGGAAGTTGAATTCTACCACTAGAAAGGATCACTTTCCTTTACCCTTTGTTGATCAAATGATTGAGAAGATAGCAGGTCATTCTTTCTATTGTTTTCTAGATGGCTATTTAGGCTATAACCAAATTTTCATTTTTCCTCAAGACCAAGAAAAAACAACTTTCACATGTCCATATGGTACATTTGCTTATAGGCATATGCCTTTTGGTTTATGTAATGCACCTGCAACTTTTCAAAGATGTATGATTGCAATATTTGCTGATATGATTGAGGAATTTATGGAAATATTCATGGATGACTTTTCAGTGTTTGGAGACTCTTTTGAGTCATGTTTGTAGAATTTGGAGAGAGTTCTGAAATGTTATGAGGAGACTAATTGGTGCTGAATTGGGAAAAATGTCATTTCATGGTAGATGAAGGAATTATGTTAGGTCACAAGATTTCCAAGGAAGGCATTGAGGTGTATAGGGCCAAAATAGAGGTAATATCTAATGTATCACCTCCTAAGAACGTGAAAGGTATACGGGGTTTCCTTAATCATGCGGGATTTTATCGCCGCTTCATTAAAAATTTCTTTGTTATTGCTAGGCCCTTGATGAGTTTATTAGTCAAGTATGTGTTGTTTGATTTCAATGATGAATGCTTAAATGCTTTTAACACTTTGAAGAATGCATTAACCAAGGCTCCGGTTCTGACTTCACCGGATTGGTCCCTACCCTTTGAAATTATGTATGATGCTAGTGATTTTGTCTTTGGATATGTGTTGGGGTAAAGAAAAGATAAGGAATTGCATGCTATTTATTATGCTAGCAGAACTTTAACAGGACCATAACTGAACTACACCACAACTGAAAAAGAACTTTTAGCAATGGTTTTTGCATGTGATAAGTTTAAGGCTTATCTCTTGGGCTCCAAAGTTATTATTTTTACTGATCATGCGACTTTGAGTTATTTATTTATTAAGAAAGAGGCAAAGCCAAGGTTAATCAGGTGGGTGTTACTGTTGCAAGAATTTGACATTGAAATCAGGGATAAGAAAGGAGCTGAGAATACGGTTGTCGATCACTTATCTCACCTTGAGAAGGATGGCAAGGGTGAAGAAGATGATCCTATAAAGGAATAATTTTCTAATGAGTCTATGTTCATGGTGCAGAAAAAGGAAATTATGTGGTATGCAGACATGGCTAACTATTTAGCCTGCAGTGTAGTGGCTTCCAATGTTTCGCATCAGCAGTGAAAGAGATTCTTTGCAAACACTAAGTATTATCAGTGGCTGATGGCTTAATAAGGAAATATGTTCCTGAGGAAGAAATAATACATATACTAAGTCATTATCATGATTCATCTTATGTAGGGCATTACGGTGCAAATAAGACAGCCAGCCGGGTGCTATAGTGCAAGTTCTATTGGCCAACAATTTCAAGGATGTAAGAGATTATGTACTTTACTGTGATAAGTGCCAAAGAATTAGGAAGATATCCAGGTGTGATGAGATGCCTCAATCCTCAATTCTGGAAGTGGAAATATTTGACGTATGGGTATTGAATTTCATGGGACCATTTCCCACATCCATAGGAAGCAAGTACATATTGGTAGGGTCGATTATATGTCAAAATGGGCTGAAGTGATTGCCAGTCCCACCAATGATGGATGAGTCATGAGCAAGTTCATCAAGAAGTTATTTGCCAGATTCAGAGTCCCAAGAACACTCATCAGTGATGGAGGAGCACATTTCCATAATGCCAGATTCGAGGCCCTATTCAAGAGGTACAATGTGCATCATAAAGTATCCATAGCATATCATCCATAAACCAGTGGTCAAGTGGAGGTAATGAATAGAGAATTGAATTGCATCCTAGAAAAATCAGTCAATGGTTTCAGGAAGGACTGGGCAGTGAGGTTGGATGACACATTGTGGGCATACCATACAGCTTTTAAGACCCCTATAGGAATAACCCCCTATAGAATGGTATATGGGAAGGCTTGTCATCTATCGGTGGAGCTTGAGCAAAAAGCATACTGGGCAATAAAGTACTTGAATCATGATCTCAAGAAGGTAAGGGAGAAAAGACTACTACAACTACATGAACTGGAGGAACTAAGACACCTAGCATATGAAAATGCTAAGCTATACAAGGAGATGACCAAGCAATGGCATGATGCTCATATCAAGGTGAAATCATTCAATATTGGTGATAATGTGCTATTGTTTAATTTAGGTTAAGGTTGTTTCTTGAAAAGCTTAAATTGAGATAGACCGGCCCTTTCAAAATATCCCAAGTCTTTAACAATGGTGCCTTGGGATTAAAGAATGAAAGAGGAGAGACCTTTAAGGTCAATGGGCAGAGATGCAAGGTATACCTTGGTGGCTTAACTCACAAGCCAAAGGGGGTAACATCATTAGATTAAGCCCACAAGCAGGTAAGGTCCAACTAATGACCTTAAACTTAGCATGTAACCATGTTTTCATTTGTATTTTCAAGTCTTGATTGTGTTTGAATTGAGTTTTAGGTGTTTGTGATATTTTAAATTCATGATTTTATAGTAAAAAATGATGTTTTTAAGTTTAAATTTGTGTGTCTTGATCAATAGGAAAAGAAAGCAACAGGAAAAAGCAATAAAATCATGAAATAAGGGAAGTCATGATCATGACATTACAAGTCACAATCGTGATAGAAGGTTGAGTGTGACGAGCCAAAGAATTTTAAGTCTAAGGTAAGTCATGATTGTGGCATTGAGAGCCACGATCGTGAAAGAAAGTTGGGACTTCAATTAAATACAAGAAAAATTTTCACTAAGGCAAGTCACAATCATGACAGATAATGTCACGATCATGACAGAAACTTTCAAAGCAAAGGGAGAGGAAAATTTTTCTAAGGCATGTCACGATGGTGACCTTCAATGTCATGATCATGATAGTAACTTTAAAAACACGATGTCCAGAATTTTTCCAAGTATAAGAGAGAGAGTTTACCTTCCAAACATAACTCCTCACTTGCCCAAGAATCCCAAACGCTCTCCCTTCTCCCCAAACCTAATTTCTCTCAAGTTTCTACCATTTTTGCATCTTGATTACTCAATGTTTTTGCATTTTTACTCCCAATCTTCATCAAATCATAAGTAAGTCTCTTCCTCTCTCTCTCTTGTTCTTGAATGACTGATTTTGCAATTCTAGGGGCATGTTTGTTATATGTTTTTAATGGCTTAGATTATAATCTTGAATTGATTTCATTAATTTTTGTATTTTGAGTTAAAGAATGAAAATGGAGGAAAATAAAAATTGAAAGTCATAATCATGACTCTCAAAGTCATGATCATGAACGAGCCTAGATACCTTAAAACTTGTAATTTTATTCCTCCTTTTTAATTGAGAATTAGCTGTGTTTTATTTGCAAAATGTCCAGGAGAGTTAAGCACGTTGCTAAGCACCCCCAGGATAAGGGCAAAGCTCCAACATCATCACAATCACAACCAAATCTTGCAAAGCAGTATAGCACCCCTTTTCTAATCCACTTGCCAGAAGAGGGTAGGAAGTACAAGTAAATCTGTAAGAAATAACTAATCCTCGCTCGATACTTTAATTGGAACCTACTGAGCAACTTAAGGCTCTAGCTCCCTTGAAAGCATTTGCTTCCAAGTTGGGCTAGGGTAATTTTATAATTGATGAGCATCCTATTTGTAAGGAACTCACTCATGAGTTCTATACCACTTGTGAGATAGTTGGTAATAGGCTGAGCAGAATTCAATTTAAACTTAGGGGCAGAACTATGGAGATGACTTATCATATGATTGAGGACATGTTAGACATCCCTCAATTGGGATTAACCTCTTCCTATGCCGATTTTAGATCCAAGGCCTTCTGGAATGAAATCACAAGAGGCCAATTACCTTATAATGCTCATAACACCCCTAACCTTCTCATCAAGAACCCTGTACTCATTTTATTGCATAAATACTTGGTTGTCTCTGTTTTTACTAAAATAGAGAGTAATAAAGTGTCACAACAGGAGCTCTTCCCTATATGGTGCATGCTTAATGACCATGCTTATTGCACCACCTTCTACCTTATGAAAGGGTTCTAGAGGATGGCTAGACCACAAAGTAGGAATCTAAGACTAGGCATGTGATTACTGCTATAGCTGACTATTTTGATTTTGATTTCTCTGACTTAACAATTTTGCCATCCAAGCATTTTTCTGCCAAGTATCTTCAAGATGCACTCAATTCAAAGCCTATGGCAACTGTGTTGGTGTCAAACAGAGGTGGCTCGACTTGGATACTAAGGATGAGGATGAGGAGTAGATACAAGCTGGTGAAGAAGGAACTGCTCAGAAGGAGGAATAGACACAAGTTCCACAAGTGCAGCAACACCATTAGGAGTAGGAGGAGCACCCACGAGCAGCAGGAGCAACAACAGATAGCATAATTGAAATGCTGCTATTAAGGATTGATCAAGGAAATGTAAAGAATGTCGCTCGCCTCACCAAAGTGGAGGCCATAGTTAATGAGATATACTAGGAGCAATGTTATCAAAGGTGGAAAATACTTAGATTCTTTGAGCTCTTGGGCATCAATGTGCCCTCCCCAACTCCTTCTCCACCTAGCTTACCTGCACCCCAGGCAATTGAAATTTCAATCCTTTCTTTCCAAATTATATACTTTACTTTTTATCTCTTGCTTATTTATCTTATGTTTGTGATTGTGCTATGTGTTTTCACATTGAGGACAATCTATCCTCCAAGTGTGAGGATGCATACATTTGCTTTGTTTTGTGTTATTTTTGCATCTGCTCTTATTTTTTGCTATGATTGCTTGCTTGCTTTCCATTATTGCATGTTTTGTTTACCTTTTAGCATGAGTGAATGAGTGTGATCTGTGAAGTTGTAATTACTTATATATGGCATGCGTAATTGGAGAATAGACATAGTTAACTCGTAATCACATTAATTTTGAAAATTTTATCATAAACTTAGCAACTTAGTAGGAATTGTGAAGGTATAAATGTTTAGCCTATATAATAAGCTTAATCCTTCTATAATTACACTATAAAATAGAGTATAACTTATTAGACAATGTTGAGCCTTATGATGTGGAAATGAGTAGGGAAAGTAAAAAGGAAAAAAAAAGGTCGAAAAGGGCAAAAGCTAACTATTTGCTGTCATTAGGGGTGCCCGAAACTGGCCCTAGTGATATGAACAATACTAGTAGCCACTCGAATGAAGGTAAAATGTTAAGTAATCGGGGATCATCGTCAAAAGTGTGGGATACTCGAGCTGAAATACCTACCTCTCGAACAAGAGCTAACTTAAAAACAAAAGGAAGTAAAAAGAAAAGAATAAAAGCCTTATGATCCTTAACTTAAATCAAACGCAAAAAAATGAAATTACTCACTTCATGACTAAGCAGAGGATAATGAGTAGTATTTTGTTTGATAGTGCAATTATATGAATGATTAAACTTGATTACCTAAGTTAAACACTTCTAGTTTTTCAATACCTAATGATTTGCTAATTTTTTGAGAAGAATTACATAAAGAGGAGTGGTTTCAAGTCATGGATGTCCAAGCTAACAAATGCAAATTGCCATATCATAAGTGTATCTCAATTTCCTTGTTTTAAGTGTTGTTTTTTATATTGCCTTTGCTTGAGGACAAGCAAAGATTTAAGTATGGGGATGTTGATGTATGTTAATTTGCATGTTTATTTAGTTATTTTTTCGTTAGAATTTGATGTTCATCTTGTTATGTTTTTGCTTTGATTTAGTAGAATTTGATGAGTTTGTTGAGTGTGTCGCATTAGGGAAGCAATCAAGAAGAAATGAAGCATTTGGGGGTTTAGGAAGTCAACTCATTATCGTGATATCTAAAGCACGACCGTGAAAGAAGCCAAGTCAAGAAGAAGAGAAGCCTGTGTCTGTCATGATCGTGATATTGTAAATCATGATCATGATAGAAGCATGTCAAGCCTAAGCACCACCAAGTTAGGAAGTCATGATTGTGACATACAAAGTCATGATCCTGACTTTGTAATTATTGGTCATTTAAAGGATGATCCTTGCAGAAGACTGAGAGAAAAGAATGGGTTCCAAAAGGGGAGCAAAAATCAAAAACTTTAATGGGGATTTAATGGACAATGGAACCTACAATATGGGTAGGAGATATAAACAAATGGAAGATAAGATTGGGAAACCTCCATCAAAAGCATAAAAGGAAGGTGGCAACTAGGGTTTCATCATCACCCGCCATTTGCAGAAGGAGCAACCCATTCTTTAAGGCAATTTTGTATAAGTGTTCTCCTTTGTTCTTCATTTTTCTTCTGGTATTCTTCCCTTAACCATGAGTGGCTAAGCACCTTTGTAGGATTTGATTTCTGAAATCCATTATTGGGATAGTTGATTGTGCTAGTTTAACATTAATATAAGTGTTTAATTCCAAAGTTTGATTTTAGAAACAAAATCTCTGCTTTATGATTGCAATGAGAGTTGGATTGTAGAATACTTAGAGATGTTCAAATCTAAAGATTAGCTTTCTAAATGGTTACTTATGCTTTGTAATTGCAACGAGAGTTAAATTATGAAATGCTTACTCATTCTGGTTAGGTAGATGTGTATGAGAGATTACATGTTCCTAGCTCCTGTATGATTGCCTAATAGTTTTCCTAATCAGAGGACCATGATAATGACTAAGTGAATTTGAGATTAGTACAAAATTTAGTTCATTTCATCTCAAGAGAGGGTGATCAATGCTATTGGATATCTTGGGTAGTAATAAGCACATGACTGTTATCCTAGCTTAGTGATGATGATCTCAAGTCCTATGTTTTACATCATTGTTTACCTTATTAGGTTAGATCTTGCCTCATTCTTGACATATCAACTTAACCATTATTGTTACCTAAACAGGCCAGAAATCCAAGTAGTGGTGGATAGGCAATAAATCCTTGTGGGATTGATATCTTACTACAACCATCTGTACACTTGCAGTGAAGTAGTGATTAAAATTACTGTCGTCTAACTCACGATCATAACTTGACACTTTCCTTTGATAGTGCTAAATCAAATCAAAGAATGTGCTACCCTCTAAGAAGTACAAACCTTGTCGTATCCTAGCATGTTACATAAATGTGGTAGTTTGCAATCAAATTATATTATTAGTTCATTTGAACGCTTAACTGAAAGGATTTATATATATATAATATAACCTGCATATGAAACCAACATACATGATTTATTTATAAAATTTGGAGCATGTATTTAATATGTGGTTATTAAAGATAAATTTATTGATAGTTATGAAAGAGCTGAAGTAAGATAGTAATCAGTAGAAAAATAGGTTTAGAAGAATATTAAGTTACCATTATGCTATATTCTACAATAGCTGATCTTATTTGTAGCTAATGTATTGATGCTCAAATTAAATTATATGGAATCTATATGTAACATACGTCCGAAACCTACGAGTTTGACATCACTATATATACATATTCCTAGCTTATGAACCTACGTGCATTAATGCTTGATATATGGAATTGAATTCAAAATGATGTAAATATAGAGATAAATTAACTATTATATGATTTTGATAATAGACTTTAAGAATAAATGGATTAAATAAAGCAACTTATATACAATGAGATGTATATTTACATATATATATATATATACATACATACATACATATATATATATATATATATATATATATATGTATATATATATGTATATGTACATCTCATTGTATATAAGTTGCTTTATTTAATCCATTTATTCTTAAAGTCTATTATCAAAATCATATAATAGTTAATTTATCTCTATATTTACATCATTTTTAATTCAATTCCATATATCAAGCATTAATACATACATACATACATACATATACATACATACATACATACATACTAGGTACATATACATACATATATATATATATATATATATATATATATATATATATATATATATATATATATATATATATATATATATATATATATATATTATTTTTATTTTTATTTTA
>CANYBF010666207.1:0-14751 GCA_948192965.1 Dalechampia spathulata
ATAATAAAGAATTGGTAGTGTTTAAGCAGATATCAGTAATGATATTAAACCTAAGACTAGAAATAAATAACAGAGAAAAGATTCAGTCAGAATAGAAGTTATACAGTTACTGATTATAAGATAAGCTATTTAAAGGTTATAGTGAACTATTCTAATAATAATAAATATATTAAGAGACTGAAAGAGTTTTTAAGAGATGTTCTTATATGACTGATATCATATAAGTCATCTTCACACAAATATTTAATATGATTGGAAATTCATCATAATTCAAGATAGTCATACTTAATGATTTATATATATGAATGACATGAAATCCAAAAGAAATTCTCATACTGCTTGAAATAACTGACATGAAGATTAAATTGATATCATTACATCATGAACTACTAATGCCATGGATAATTAAATGTCATGATTATTTGGACTATATGCTTAATTGTATTACATGTTATAACTAGCACTACTGAGTGTTATACTAAGCGTTTGTCAATTGATAAATGTAAGATCAAGCAAAGCTGCAGAAGAGAAATATTGAGGCAGCAGCGGGATAAAGCAATCTATTTGGTAATAAAGATATTATGGACTTCTTATAAGTATTAATTGTGCAATATTTCAAATAAGCACTTTGGCAGTATCTTGAACTTTGATATATTATAAACATATAATAATGTGTGTACAACTATGATACTAAAATATATATATATATATGGTATGAACTAAACAATGTATGTTTGTTGAACCAGGGACCTTATAAATGAATTGGAAAAAAAAAATTTCCGCTCTATTTATAAATGTTTGAAATCCCTTATAGGATGATTGTTGATTTTCTTGATGGAAAATTGGTAATCATTTTACGGGAGCATGCTACACAGCCAGAAGACGTGACACAAAATTATTTTTCATTGCATTAAATTTTGAAAGGATTACATCATCATCAAAAAGTATATAAATTAAGGCATCATCATCCTCATATAAAATCTCATTAAAAGTACTTTTTACTAAGGTGGTGATGTCATCGTAGACCTTTTAAAGCAATAGATCACCCATATCCAAACTCTATAGCTTAGCCTTTAGTGCAGTAGCTGTAGTGGGTTTCAGCTCAAGATAACCGATGGTGACAGCAATAACATTATTAAAGATTTAAAAATCATCATCAAGATTGATAGTGGAAGAAGTTGTGATGACCTTCTTTGATGGTGTAAAGGCTAATAGATCATAAACATCATTAAAGATGATGAACTGCTGGTTGAAGAAGTCATCCGAGGAAGGCAACTCAAGAGCACCATCATATTGGTTCTCTCCTTGGATCAAGATAACCATCTTGCCCTCCTCTTGTTTGTTCAAGGTATAGGGATCAAACCCGATATAGTATCTCTCCTCGCATATTATTATAAGGATATTGAATTTCACCAAACCCTGTTGATACTGGCCTAGACCCCTACCAGACATAAATTTTATGTTGTGTAGCATCTTCTCTACAATGAGGATCAGTTGGTACAAGCATGACTGTGAGTACTGGTTTCTGCCGGGGCCCAGAGTAAGGCTTGTGAAAGTCACAGACCGGGGACCACACTTGGAGCTAAAGTGCAGTCTTCCTAAGGGGTTCCTTTAGGGAATGATACGGACTCAAAAAAGTCGTAAGGGAGTCACCACCGGATGGTTCCAGATTGGTCCAACCGACCCATAGCATGAGTGATAGTTAAACCCTTCAGAGATTGGGTTCGGGTGGTGGAGATCTATTCTATGAGTTTCCAAAATTGATTTTACCATTATAGTTGAAATTAATTATCCTAAGCAAGCAAGCATGCGAGCGTAAATGTAAGCACACAGCGCGTCATGTGAATGGGCATTGCAAGGTTACACGTAAAATGACATATAAAGCTATATGGCATTTGAATGACATGGCATATGCATGGCATGCATAGAAGTGATAAAGTAGCATGACATATACATGTCATGTGAGTGTGTATAACATATCATATGCATGACATGGTAACCTAGCATGTATATAAGCATATAATATGACAAATAGCATATTATGTTATGCGTTAATCATTTTGGATTATATTAGCGTTTGGCATATACGCGGCATATGTATAGTGTATGCATGATACTTTGGATGAGTGGCATATCATATGCATGATATGTGAAGTGATGCATGTCATGGTATATGTATGACATCGCATAATAAATGACATACCATATGCATGTCATATGAATAATGTATGGCATATCGCATGCATGACATGTGTAATGATGCAATACATGGCATATGCATGACATGTTATATGTTATGACATACCAATATGCATGGCATGTGAGATAATGCATGACGTGGCATATGTGTGGCATGTTATATGAATGACATACCATATGCATAGCATGTGAAATGAATGACATATCATATGCATAGCGTGGGGTGATATATGGCATGGCATATGCATGACATGGCATAGTGGATGACATACCTTATATGTGGCATGTGAAATGGATGATATATTGTATGCATGAATGTGAGGTGATGCATGATATACCATATGCATGGCATGTGAAATGGATGACATATCGTATGCATGATATGTGAGGTGATGCATGACGTACCATATGCATGGAATGTGAAATGATACATGGCATGTACATGACATATTACATGGATGACATACCATATGCATGGTATGTAAAATGATGTATGGCATGGCATATGCATGTCATGGTGTAATGGATGGCATACCATATGCATGGCATGTGAAGGATATACGACATGACATATGTATGTCATGGTATAGTATGGCATATGATGTGACATAGTATATGACATGCAAAATGGCATATATATGCATGGCAAGGCATATTGATTGCATGTATTGGATTGCGTATTTGGCATATTTGCATATTGGATTGCGTATTGACATATTTATATGTATGTGCATACAAAATATAGTATGTTA
Source organism: Dalechampia spathulata (assembly GCA_948192965.1). Taxonomy (NCBI): domain Eukaryota; kingdom Viridiplantae; phylum Streptophyta; class Magnoliopsida; order Malpighiales; family Euphorbiaceae; genus Dalechampia; species Dalechampia spathulata. Next base: position 2,952 of record CANYBF010666207.1, read on the forward strand.
TGACATAGTGTATGCATGCATGCATAGTAATGTGTGATTGTGTCATATGACATGGCATGTGACATAAATGACATGGTATATTTAAGCAACTATAAATCATCCATGATTAAAAATAATAACGGCCGGGAAAGGGATCGAAGAAATAGGCGATACACACGAGAAATAGGGGAAATTATTACAGACCGAATTAAATAATTCTACCCTATTACAAAATATCCTCGCATACATAATCTTTCGGGGTATTAAGTAATACCCCATTTCTCCTCGATTTTGCACGATCCAAAATGCACTAATGGAATATGCAAAAATAATCAAATAAAATTCATTAGTAGCGAATGAATTTAGGATTTATTTGACTAGTTTAATACTATATGAAGGCATAAACCTAGAGTCAAAATCTGGCAATTATTAGGCAATAATTGTAAAAATTAACACAAGCCGGATCGTGAAAATTCATTTTTATAAAAATAATTTTAAGCAAAATTATTTTTATTTGATCATGAAAAATTAATTAGGAGGGCTATTATCACATAAAAATTACTGGAGATAGCCACTCGACCAATTAATTCCAATCCTTTCAAAAAATCACATTTATACGATTAAACATTGCATTTTATCGTAAAAATTAATTTTGAGGCCTAAATTAATTAATGCAATTATTTTATGACAAATCCAGAATACTTGAGCCACTATAAAGCATCAAATATCACTGGATACATCAAAAATATGATAAAATACGATCCAAAATATGATATTTTTGGAAAAATGTGAACTATACGCACCGCGTATCAGGCTATGTGCGCCACACATAAACTATGTGTGGTGCACATAGGTAGACATGCAATGCACATAGTTGAAGAATCTGCAAGAAAATTAAATCTGTCAGTACAGAAATGATCTACAGATTCAAATACGCAACATTAATGAAGACAGTACCTCATTTTAAGCATGAATCGGCCTCCGATTTGGCAAACTGAACATTTAATTGAGCAATTAAATGAAATAATTAATTTTAAGGCTAAAATCAATTAGATCTGGACAATTTTTGACAGATCCAGAACCCCAAGTGCATGGACAAGCTACTGGAGTTGCTGGAAAAATCAGATCCGAAGCGGATTGGTGAAAATTGGGTTTTTCTATGAAAACTGGGATCTATGTGCGCCACATATAGATGTATATGTAGCACACACAGTTTGAAAAACTGAAAGAAAATCAAAGATTTTCATGCAGAAACCCTAGATCCGACCCCGATCTAGGTAGATCAGACCCGAAACTGAAGTTTTGCTTGAGGATTTGCATCCAACTCAAAGAAAATAATTTTTAAGTTAAAATTATTTAAAATCCAGCTCATTTTAAGGCAGATCCAGGACACCCAAGGCATGGAAAAGCCTTGAATGCCATTGGAGTGGCTAGATTGGGGAAGAAACTGGTAAAAAATGGGTGAAAATGGCATTTTCTTTGAAAATTGGAGGCTATATGCGCAGCATATAGGCCTATTGCGCCACACATGAGCTACATATGGTGCACATAGATCTATATGCACAGCATATAGTTTGAAAAATTAAGCAAAAACAAGAAGAAATGAGGAAAAATGCAAAAATTACCTCGAGGCAGCAGTTTTTCTTCCTTGTTCTTGCTTCCTTACGCGTTTAGGGAGCCTAACTAGGGTTAGTTAGTCTCTAAATCCCTAGAATTTAATTAACTAAGTGTTTAATTAATTTTATAGGAATTTTGGCAGAGTTTTTGCTGCTCTAGAGAGCAAATTCGGGATCCATTTTACAGACCCCAAGCTCTATATTTATAGAGCAATTTTTAGGCGTGGAAATTTTGTAATTTTCACCCAGATTTTAAAATTTTGAAAACTATGTATGCCACACATAAGGCTATGTGCACCACACATAGTCCTATATACGTAGCATATAGTTTTTGGACCATCGTGTAGGGCCTACTAGGGCCACAACGGGATGTGCGCCCCATGCCAAATAAGCGTTATTTGGCATTCTAAGACTTTTTCATGAAGGAAAGTTTTCTGGATTCGGTCCCGAAAAGGCTCCCGACCAAACATCTTTACTATGCAACATGCGACGCACATAATGCTATGTGCTCCGCCCCGTACGTGCTAAACAAGATGTGTGCCATATGTCTAGGAAGATACAAACGACGTTCCGAGTCACTTTGTAGTTTTAAGTTTTTCCAAATTCGGCCCCGAACAACAAGTTTTCTCTAATGGACCTGTTTTAGGGCCTGTGGCACTATTCTGGCCCAAAATGGCATTCAGCGTGCCAATAGGTCATGCCTCGCGTAAGCACTAGTGAAAATGTGTTCTATGTGCATAGAACACTCAAACTAGGCTAAGTTGGGTGGTGGGCCCTACATGTGTACTATTCATGGTGAAGAGTGCATTGATGGGCCCCACAACGTAGTGTGCCCGGAAAGTGGCAAATAGCATGCCAAGCGCTTTGCCTTGAGTAAGGCAGTAAGTGGGATGTGTTCTGTGTGTACAGAACATACAGAATAGAATTACAGTGGGTAGTGAGTCCCACTAACGCTTGGTAGGCCCTATAGCGCGACGAGCCAGGAATGTGGTATTTGGGATGCCACGGGATGCGCCTTGCGTAAGGCAACTGTGAAATATATTTTGTAAGTACATAATACACAGAATAGACTGATGAAAGTGGTGGGCCCCACCTATGTACTATTCATGGTGAATAGTGCTCAGGGCTCAAAATGTAATATTTTGCATTCTGCAATCTCTGCCTCGCATAGGCAAGAGTATAGCATGCTCTGTATGTACAGATCATTCAGAATAACTAATAAAGGTGTAGGCCCCACGTGTGTACTATTCATGATGAATAGTATCAATTGCTTGAAATGCATTATTTTGCATTTCGTGTGGTTTGCCTTGTGTAGGCAATAATAAAGTGTGTTCTGAATGTACAGAATACACAGAATAGGGAAATGAGGGTGGCGGGCCCTCTAGGCACCGTGGTGGGCCTCACCAGCTCTTAGGCATTCTGTGCACCAGAATGCTCAGGGGAAGCCACAGAGACCTATGTAAATAATCGAGGTCGATATCGGGGACTAGAATCGATCCGAATCAACATAAACCCGAAACTGCACAAGCGTAAAAAGTCAGGGTCAACAATGACTTAGGTTTTCCGATGGTAGCAATCTCAAAAACCAGTCATAAGGGGGACATCCTCCATAATGTATGCTAAGGTAACCTTATCATCAACAGTAATAGTAACCACACCTTCATCATGTGGAAACTTAATCTTCTGGTGTAAGGTGGACGGTACACCTCCTAATGGATAGAACCATTGCCAATCCAAAAGCAAAGCAAAGGACACTAGGATGTCTAACATTGTAAACTCCACCATTGACTTGTTTAGTCCAATAGTAATAGTGGTGGTGTCATATGCCTAGATAATAGTCTTAGATGGTTTCAAGTCTGTAGGTTGAATCCCAAGCTTGAGCAACACATTAAGTGGATAAACATTGATGTGAGAACCATCATCCACCATGATGTAGGGAGTGGAGAAGTTCATGATGTGCACCCTGATGCAGAGTGTCTTGTTATGGTGAATACCTTTAATTAGTAGATCCATGTTAAAGAAAGTGATCATGTTGAATTTCAACTCTCAATTCACCAACTGACTCTTTATGCTGAAGGTAGAGGCATATGAAGAAATCATCATGCTGGAGACTGCCTTGACAACAGCTTGTCGATTCTACTAAGAAGACAGCACCAAATCATAAATACTAATTTTAATCTGAGTTTTCTTTAATTGCTTGATCATAACATTCTCATGATGAGCAACTTCTTTGCCTTTATCAATAGGTTATAAAGCTAGAGTATTGCTCAAATTAGCTTCATCTATAGTGGGTCTAGCCTCGGTCAGCTTCTTTAGAGTATCCGACTTCTTCCTGAGTTAGGGAGGAGTGAACACCTTACCACTATGGGTCATATTGTGAACCCTAGAGGACATCTTATTGGCACCCAATCTCTTCTACTATTTAGGAGCCTTAAGTGCTAGCTTAACTCTCTTGAGAGTCCTAACTGACTCATCGTTCTTCAGTTGATGAACCTTTACCAGTTCAAAGTTAGAGGCATCCTAAGTAATTGCCAACTCATCCTTTAAGGTATCATACCATATATCAATGGCACTAATGCCAAACCCATCGTTGGGCTAAAAACTAATAGTAGAAAGTTGAGCAATCTCCTCACTACCAAAGGGAGAGAAGGAACTGAGAATTAGGGATTCTATAAACCCTGACTAGATCATGTAGGTATGGTTGGGTTTATAGTAGTTGGCCAATGGGTTGTTTTGGTAGAGGGTTTTGATTTCTTAGAATCTTCAAGTTCACTTGAATCTATGAGATTCTGAATGACCCATTTGAGAGGCGGCAATAATTAATGTTATAATCATGATATTGATAGTAATAGTAGTAGGTTTTGGTGTTTACTACTTAGACCAGCTTCATCTATAGCAACTCTAACCTTGGTTGGCTTCTTCCTAAGGTTGGGAAGAGTGAATATCTTACCATTACGGGTTATATTGTGAATCCTAGAGGACATCTTACTAGCACCCGATTATACTGCTTAAGAGCCTTAGGTGCTAGTTTAACTCTCTTAGGAGTTTGAGCTGACTCACCCTTCTTTAGTTTCTAAACCTTTTCTAGTTTAAAGTTAGAGGCATCATGTGTAACTATCAACTCATCCTTTAAGCTATCATACCATATATCAATGGTGTCAATGTCAAACCCACCATTAGGCTGATCACTAATAGTAGGAAGTCAAGCAATCTCCTCACTATTGAGGGGAGAGAAGAATTGAGAACCAGGGATTCTAGGAACCCTGATTGGATCATGTAGGCATGGTTAGATTTAGTAATTGAGCAATAATTTTGTTTTAGTAAAGGGTTTGGATTTCTCATGAGTGACTGTTGACTCATCCTTTAAGCTATCATACTATATATCAATGGTGCCAATATCAAACCTACCATTGGGTTGATAACTAATAGTAGGATTTCGACCAATCTCCTCACTATTGAGGGGAGAGAAGGAACTGAGAACCAAAAATTCTAAAAACCCTGATTGGATCATGTAGGTGTGGTTAGATTTATGGTAGTTGGGCAACGAGTTTATTTTTGTAAATAGTTTAGATTTATTGGGATCTTCAAGTTCACTTGAATCTATGAGGTCCTAAATGACCTACTTGAGAGAGCAACGATCATCGGTGTTATAGCCATGATATTGGTAGAAATGGTAGTAGGTTTTAATGTCCACTGAGGTTGGGGGTAGTGTTTAGAAGTTTAGTTCAAGTGGTTTTATGAGTTCGGCTTTGAGGAGACATTCAAAAACCTTGGAAAGTGGCATCCTAAGATTTGAGTACCTCCGGGACTAGGTAGTGTTTTGAAGAATTAGGTTTCGTGATTACAAGGCATTGATATGGTATGATTTGTTTGGTGTTTGAGTGTATGTGGTTGTTTTAGGTTTGACAAAGGATGACTCCCTCTTCTTCAACCCCTTGGTATGCTCAATCCTCTAGTTGATTGAATAGATGTCATCAAATATGTAGAATGTCTGATACTTCAGCTTATCATGGTACAATGATAACGACCTCATAATAAACTTATTAATCATATCTAACTCAAATGACTTCTGTTTGACTAGTGTATCTTTATCCATCCATTGACTAAAGTAGTCCATGAAAGACTCATTAGCTTTTTGCTTCACCATCTCTAGATCTATCAAAGTCACATCAAAGTGGCATTTGAACCCATACTGCTTACAGAAGGTAGTAGAGAGAGACTTCCACTCAACTATGGTTACCTTGTTTAGATTGTGATACTAGGCCAGCATTGGTCCTTTAGTAAGATGAAGAAAAGTCAGATTATCTACTCATCTAATAAGTCAGTGGTGCTCATCATCATAGTGTAGGTCTTCAGATAGTTCTTCAGATCCTTAACCTCCTTGTACTTGAGAACATCTATGAGCTTGAACTTAGCAGGCAGCCCTTTGATAACCCTAACAGAGAACTCATCAAAGTCAAGGTTTGAACCCATCCCATTAGTCTTCATGATAGATTGCCATTGTTCTATCTTCTATTCTAATGCAGAAGTTTTAGACTTGCAAACATCAAGCATGTGAAGCAATGCATCATCATCAATCTTAACATCATATAAGTTCACTACCTTCCCCTTGTCTTGTATAGGAGCTAGTGGAGTGATAAAATCTCCAACAATGAGAGCTTCCTAGATTTGCTATTGTAAGAGAGTCTTGAAGTAATTGGACAAGAGCTTAGCCATTGACTAAGAAGCTGGATAGCTGTAAGTGAAGCATCATCTAGTACAAAACAAGTTGTCTCAAAAGAAGATATAACATTGTTTGGAGACTAAGCATCTGACATATTTATGCATATGATAGAGAAAGTTAACATGAATACATGTGTATGCATATGCATTTGTATGATCAATACGTGTGATGCAACACGTAGGATGTATGCATGACCTATACTAGGAAACATCCAGTATTATAACTGCAAAAGAAATTGGTTAGTGATAAATGCATGAGTATGCATGTATGTATATTTAGTAAAAGATATGAAAAGGTTAGTGAACATGTAGCACACAGTAGCCACCCGTATTTCTACATAAAGATTGGTTGGTCCAATATCTCCTAGGTAGGATACTAGCCTGGAGTTACATTGGGAACTTGAGGCATGATACTCTTAGCATGGAAGGCAAGAAAGGTTGATCATTGCCTTATCATATGAGGGATTATGATGAAAATCCAATAGCATTTCAAAATGATCATATTACTATGATAAGAGAATGCTAATTGAATAAATATGAGGCTATGCAGCCATCATAGAATTATGATAGAATTCTAACTCTTAGCAGAGCAATATGAAGTGGAAAAATAGGCCCGATTTAGGCAAATTCATTGATATTATAAACATTAGATCCCTATAGCATGCGAATAAAGAATCCTTGTTGTAGAATGTTACTATGGTTAATTACATGAGCTTTAGTTTAGTTAAAATAGGCTAAGGTCTCCTACCAAATTGTTTATAACCTATTCAACTCAATAGAATCATCAATATAGGACTATACCTAATGTCTATCCATTCTAGGAATCATGAATGGTCCTCAGTACAAGGTAGTGAATGGTGACTATAGATTTGCTTTCCCAATGAGTCAAATGGAGTCCAAACTCACCCATAGCCATTGATTGACTAAGGATAAAGATGGTGTGCAAACGTAAACTATATACATGATATACAATACAACTAACCTAACTAGAATGGGAAAATTGATATGAAATTTTAAGATTTAAATGCCACTACTCTTTTGTTATAGGTCCCTAGTGGAGTCACCACTGTGGGTGAGGCTTTTGCCATAATCCAGAGTGAGGTTTATGATAGATAGTACCAAGGTATTGCTTGGAGCAAAAGTGTGCTCTTCTCGAGGGGCTACCTCAAGGAATGATATAGACTTGATGAAGGTTGCAAGATGGAGTCACCACTGGATGGTTTTAGATTTGGTTACTGATCCATAGCATGAGTGCTAAGTTAAACCTTTTAAAGATGGGTTTGGGTAGTGAAGATCTATTTTCTTAGAGTTTCAAGTTCAATTTTACTATTTTAAAAAATTAATTATCTTAGGCAGGCAAGCATTCATAAGCACACAAGGATAATGTCAAATAAAGAATGGTAGTGATGTGGCAAAACATAGGCATGACATATAAATGATAAATGTGACATGACATCATGACATGACAATCATGGTAAATATGACATGACATAGGTATAACATGCAAGATGAAATGGTATAAGCATAACATGTGAGATGACATGACACAAGCATGACATGTAAGATGACATGACATAAGCATGATATGTGAAATGACATGATAAAGCATACATCATAATAGATATAAAATGAATGAGCAAAGATGTACGAATAAAGATAATGGCTCATAGAAAGAGATCAATAGAGAGATAGGGGAAACACGATAAATAATGCTAATCATACATGTAAAAGGGAAATAGTCCAATTCTATTAGAACAGAGCTTCGTAACATAAAATATGAGTCATTAAGCAATAAATCCTTTATTCAAGATGATATGGCATTGGGGAGCATGAACCAAAAATGTACAAAAAAAAAACACAAACAAATACAATAAATAATTAATGTTAAGCAATAAAAGAAATGTCAGGATGCAATTGATCAATCCAATGCCCTATGAAAGCATGAATCAAGAATCAAAACCCTTAAAATATATCAGCAACATTCATGAAAAGTAGGAATTAACATGAGCTGGATCGTGAAAAATGTCAAAATAATCAATTTTAGGTAAAATCAATCAAGGACATAATTGGAAGATTCTAAGATCATATATGGCATCACTTAGAAATAAATCATCATCCAATTAAGCTTAATAGTATCATTAAGCTCAACATTACAACTAAAAATGACATTTAATTAGGAAAACATGCAAATTAATTAATTTAATAGCAAAATTAATCAACTCAATAATTTAGATTAAAATTAGAAGACTCTAACATCATTAAACATCAATTAGAGTATGAATTATCATCCAATTTAATCTCAATCACATCAATTACAACTAAATCAAATCAGTAATAACATTTAACTTGATCAGTCAATTTTGAAGCCAAAATTGATGAAATTGGAATGATTTATGATGAATCAAGATCATTATAAGATCATAAATTCTATTGGAAACTTCAAACAAATCAAAAACCAAAGCAAAGAATAAAAATATGAATTTTAGCAAATCCAGAATACTATATGTTGGTTTCTGTAGTGATTAAGCAGCGGAAGAAATTTAAAATTTTCATTTTAAAACAACAATAATTGCACTATCCAAAAAAATACAACTCATCTATCCTTTGCTGAGTCATTGATTTGATTTGAGGATCATAAGGTTTTTTTTATTCTTTTCTTTTCCTTTCTTTTGCTTTTATTACTGATTAAGCTCTTGCTTGAGAGGTAGGTCTTTCAGCTTGAGTACCCCATGCTTTTGGTGATGATCCCTAATTACTAAACATTCTACCTTTGCTTAAGTGGCTACTAGAGCTATTCATATCCCTAAGGCCAGTTTCGGGCACCCCTGGTGATAGCGGAACAGTTAGCTTTTACCCTTTTTTTTCACATCACTTACATCTCATGGCTCAGCATTTGCTAACAAGTTATACTCCATTTTATAGTGCAATCATAGAAGGATTAAGCTTATTATCTCAGTTAAGCATTTATACCTTCATAATCCTTACTAATTTGCTAAGTTTATGGGAAACAAGCAAGAAAAAGAAAGCAAGCAAGGCAAATGCCAGCATCCCTACACTTAGAGAACACATTATCCTCAATATAAAAGCACATAGCATAACATAAACATAAGAAAAACAAACAAATGATAGAAATAAAAAAAACATATAAATTACAAGAGAAGGATTGAAATCTAGTTGCCTGGGGGTGTAGGTGAGCTCAGTAGAGAAGGAGTTAGGGAGGGCATAATGATACTCGAGAGCTCAAAGAATTTGAGCATTTTCCACCTTTGATAGCATTGCTCTCTGCATATCTTATTTACTGTGGCCTCCACTTAGGTAAGGCGAGTGGCATTATTTGTATTACCTTGCTCTATCCTTAATAGTTTGAATGAGGTATCTCTAGGTTCTTGTACTGCCTAGGGGTGCTCCTTCTGCTCCCCATGTTGCCCTCGCTCTACTAGGACTTAGGTGTCGTCTTCTTCTTGGGCAGTGCCTTGTTCACTAACCTGTGTTTGGTCTTCTTCATCAATAGCACCTTCCTATTCCTCCTCATCCTCATTAGTGGAGTCGATATCGAGGTGCCTCTTTTTGATGCCATCTCGATCATCGTAAGCTTTGAACTACACACCTCGCTTATAGATGAGCCTTGTATCCTGCAAATACTTGGCAGAAAATTTCTTGGATGGGAACAGAGTTAGGTTGGACATCTTAATATCAAAATAGTCAGCAATGGCAGTGATTACATGACCTAAACCTAGCTTTCTACTACTTGGTCTTACCATCCATTGGAACCCTTTCATTAGATGAAAGATGGTACAATAAGGATGATCATTAAGCATGCACCACATGAGGAAGAGTTCCTATTAGGACACTTTATTATTTTCTATCTTGGCGAAGATAGAGACAACCAAATACTTATGCAGCAAAATAAGGATAGGGTCCTTAATGAGAAGGTTAGAAGCATTATGAGCATTAAAAGGTATTTGGCCTCTTGTGATTTCATTCTAGAAGGCCTTGGGTCTAAAATTGGTGTATGAAGAGGTTAATCCTGATTGAGGGAGGTCTAAGACATCCTCAATCATCTAATAGGTCATCTCTATAGTTTTCCCTCTCAACCTAAACTGAATTCTCCCTAGCCTATTGTCTATAAGTTCGCAGGTGGTATAGAACTCATGAGTGAGTTCCTTGCAAATAGGGTGCTCCTCAATAATAAAATTGCCCCAGCCCAGCTTGGAAGCGAATGCTTTCAAGGGGGCCTGAGCCTCAAGCTACTCCAGCAAATTCCAATCAAAATAACAAGGGAGGATCAGTTGTTTCTTATAGATTTATGTGTATTTCCTGGCCTCTTCTAGCAAGTGGATTGGGAATGGAGCGCCATATTGCTCCCCAAAGTCAGGTTGTGATCATGATGTAGCAGGAGCTTTACCCTTATCCTGTGGGTGTTGAGTAATATGTTTGACTCTTTTAGACATTCTGTAAATGAAGTGAAATCAATCTCAATCAAGGAAGGAAGTAACACAACAAATTATAATGCAATTTAGGTTCGATCACGATCGTGACTTTGGAAGTCACGATCGTGACTTTTAAATTTGCTTTCCCCTTTTCCTCATTCTTCCAACCAAACACTAAAACTCAAGATCTAACAGTAAAATCATAATTCTAATTCATAAAATAAGCATGCCCAAATCAATCTTGATAAATCATAATTGATTCCCCTAATCAAAACCTAGAATTTCAAAATCCAGAATTTCAAGAATGAGAGAGAGAGAGAGAGAGAGAGAGAGAAGCTTACTTGTGGATTGGTAATGATTGATGGTAAAAAATGCAGAAAAATCACATAATCTAATGTGAAAATGATAAGAAATTAAGAGAAATCAAGTTTTAGGAGAGGGGAGAGTGTTTGGTATTCTTGGGCAAGTGAAGGGTTATGTTTTGAGGGTAAAATTCTCCCTTTTATACTTAAGAGAAATTCTGGAAATTTAAGTGGGGAAGCTACTATCACTATCATGGCATTAGAAGTCATGATCATGACTTGCCTTGGAGAGTTTTTATCACGATCGTGACATGCCTTAGAAGAAATTTTGCTTGCCTCGCTCTTTTGGCCAAATTTTCTGTCACGATCGTGACATTGAAAGTCACGATTGTGACTTGCCTTAGACTCTAAATTCTTTGGCTCGTCACATTGTCGCACCCTAAATTTGAGCATCTCGGATTGATTGGGATGAGCTGGGCTATTTCTTCATTGCTTTACCTTTACGGGCATTCCTGGTTCATTCAGGTGCAATCCAGGGTTTGTTTAGGTTGCTTAGGGTATGTTTGTGGGGCCTCATACCCGTTCGGGTATCTCCTTCCTTGCCTAGGGTATGTGTCTTACCCTTTTGGGTATGTTGGAGTTTTGCCCGAATGGGTAAGTGCCTTACCCGTTTGTTTTTAAGTCATACCCGTTCGGGTATGTTCATCAAGGCAGTTATAATTTGAAAGTTAGGTTATTTGGCGGGAGGAGG
>CANYBF010666554.1:0-14539 GCA_948192965.1 Dalechampia spathulata
GTCAGAAATGCCCCTAAGACACCCTAACTTGAATCCTGGAATGCACTGGGACAAACCGAGATGCCCGTAAAGGCAAAACGACGAGGATATAGGCTCGATTCATCCCAATCAATCCGACCGGTCCAAAATTAGGGTGCGACACTTATATTGATATGAAATAAAGGGATATTGAATACAATATGGATGATATATTATTTTGAAAAAAGTACTACTCTAAGAATGAATCATATTATTTAGTTAGAAAGATAGGTTGAGTCCAAGATTCATTAGATCGTATCAAATATTTAAATGAATTGGACCATTAGCTTATCAATTAACATTACCACTAGAACTGGATATAATACATTATATGTTTCATGTTTTTATGCTTTAGAGGCATAAGATATAATTCTATCAAAAGTTATTTAGATTCAATATGATCTTACATATAGTGAAGAATCAATAGCTATTCTTGCTATAGAGATAAAGATAGTTAAGAAACAAGTAGATTACTTTAGTGAAAATGTTATGGAACCATCACACAGCTCAAGAAGTGACCTAGGAACAAGAAGCGAATATGAGAGAATAATGCCCTTAGTTATCATAGGCTGGTAAGATTTAAATTCTGGGATAAAATTTTTTTAGAAGAAGAGTGTTATCACATCCACTTTAATTATCATTATCTTAATTACAATCATAATTATGTCAAGTTATATTTTCTATTTTAAGAATTAAATTATTAGAATAATTAAGATTAATTAAATAAAATTAACAGTTGATAAATATAATAATATAATGTTACATTATGAAGTGGAGGATCATAGGTTTAATATCTACATGTAAGTAATAGCATTTGGCCCTAGAGGTGAACACTATATGAGTCAAGCGAGGGAATTACAATAGCACCATAAGGAATGTTAGTTAGACTATAGGAAAATTTCTTATTTCTATGAAATTTGTTAAGGAATTAAGTAGCTAAGTATTAATATAGGATTAACCTCAAAGAAACAAAATTATTTTATCCCTAGTAAATAGGGATATAATTATGAACTATTAATTTAATTAATATGTTATATATATATATATGCTAGGTGACCTGTATATAGCATGAAAATTTACTAATCAATTCAATTTAATATACTTAAAATGTGCTCTAAATTTATTTATCATAAAAATACATACATATGTAACAAGTTAGTCTTGTAATTATGTAGAACTGTCTACATGAATTGTATACAAGGAATGGTTAAGTTTTAAACTTAAGAAAAAAGAAATGCATTAATGGAATAAGACATAATACTTAGTAAATAACTAATCCTTGTTGTTTAGGGCACCATCAGTTCAAGTATTTAAAATATGGTCTTACCAAATTGTTAGGTAGAGATGTAATATATAATTCAATTTCATAGGCACAATTTCCATTAAGTAATTTAGCTTCAAAATTATTAGAGATTGACTTATGGATACTAAATTAAGTACGTAAGCAATATACATTAGTGACTTCTTTCTAATAGTAAATCTAAAATGGTTAATGAGAATATATCATGATTGTGAAACTTATAACTAGACCATGCCTTGTTAATTCTTTTTATTTACTTTATTACTGTTATAATAATGAATTCCACTTACCTATGAACTTCAATTAAATAATTTTATTGATCAAAAATTAATATGGTTGTAAACTAATTATATGAATGAAATACTTTAAGGTACAAAAGTACATAAATTTAGTTGTCGAATGTAAAGTTATAGTCTTTTGATATGTTTTAGGAACTTATGATATAACTTATAATTATCGACTTGAAAGATATTAATGTAAGACTTATGAAATATCTCACTTGAAGAAATTGTTTAATCATTTTATATGACAATGAGATGATTAAATATGATGCTAAAAGAAAAGTAATAGTTATTGAGAGGAGGCATAAGTATAGTATGTATGTATGTATATTAGTGTTTAAAATATTCATGAAATTTATTTGATTAAAATATGAAAAAATTTATGTAATATAAATAAAATTCGTAAGTAAAATTGAGGATTTAATGATTCAAACATAGTATTGTGGAATATTATGAATACTTAATTATTATTTATTTAATATCAAATATGTGATATATTGAATTATTGATATATATTGAAATGTTATCGATTTATAATTATCATTATCATTTAAATGTATACATAATCAAGTCATGCATTATATATCGTTAGCATTACATTATCGAGAAATAAGAAAGACATAATTATATATGTAAATATATGTATAAATATAGAAAAAGGGCAAAACAAAGGTGGTGCTAGTATATTTATATATTATAAAAGGGAGGCATAAGGGATATGCTAGTATATTTATATATTGAAATGATATAGAGATAGAGAATACGCAGATATACCTGAAAAATGAATGATTGAAAATATACCTAGTATAGATTATGCATAATTAGAGATAGAGATTAATGCAATCATAAAGAGATGATAAATTCACAAAAAATGGTGAATTCATAGAAAAATTATGAAATGATGGAGAATAGAAGAATGCAATTCATATTTGCATCCATTAACATGTAGCATATCATTGGTACAAGAAAAGAGGAATGCAATTCATATTTACATTCATTGATACAAAGCATTTCATTACTATTCTATTGATATACTGAGGGATAATATGGTTAATTCGTAAAAGTGATGTATGGCATATAATGTATTCCTAGTAGATCTTTTTTTTATACAACTATCATTGTATAATTATGGATAACAGAATATTTTATGCTTATATAACAACAAAAATGTTAAAATTACCTATTATATGGCTTATTTAAATTATATGTATAACATATATGTATGGCAATTGCTTGATGACATGCTAGAATTTTATATGTGGATTTTTTTATGAATAAATGATAGTATATAACCACGGGTAATTAAATAAATAGTAACAATTACAAAATGGATATGTTATTATCTCTAAAAGAAAAAGATTTTATAATTCCTTTGCTGAATGATTAATGAATTATTAATCATTCTGTGAGAGCATGTGTCGACTGATCGGGTGTGATATTTCAATCTATAGAGTATGTCAAATCTCTTTCTCCTTTAATCTTTTTTCCTATTGTAATCCTATTCCTGACCCCCTTTTTCTATCACTTCTTGATAATCCTAGTTTAATTTTTTTTAATCGTTAAGTTAAACTTTGATAGAAGGAAAAAACTTCATTTTCTTATCCTCCTTATTGAGTAAAAGTAAGGTGACAACTTCTCATCTTAAATGTGTATTTATTTTAAATTTATCTCTTTAATCATCTTTCAATAATAAAATAAAATTAATGTACAACAAGTCACTCTATATTTATCTCTTTTATGTAATGGGTAGTATAAGCATCCATTAAATAAAGAAATGATAATATCACCCCTAGACTTCAAATATATACAATTGGATTGTACATTTATTTAATATTTATGTATCAATTTTCTTTCTACAAATTACTAATTTATCACTTTGTTTATAATTAATTTTAGATATAAAACTAACCAATTTATCATTTACATATATTAATTATTGAAAATCTTTAAATAATTATCCTTAAAATAATCTTCTTTTATTCTTTTCAAATACTTAATTACACATATGTAGAAACTAAACTCAAGTTGTACATAAAAGTTGAGTACTAAAATAGACATATAAGTATTGAGGTGACTCTTGCACTATCAATAAACAATTATTGAATACATGTAAATCTAATCAAATCATGATAAATAGTAATAATATACATATATGCGCATGAAATACATATATTAAAAACCACATATATGACATGGATGATTTTAACATGTCAAAGCCAACATAAAAACTGAAGAGAGAAGAGTCATAATCCAACTAAGATTCCTACTCTTTGAAGGATTCTTAATTTTTTATTCAAAATGTAATTTTCATAAAATCCTTTGTTAATAAGGATTCCTAGTGCAAACAGAAATTCCTAGTTTTATAAGGATTTATACTTAGAGTTTCATGTTCAAAACATATAGAGATTTGTAAATTTAGTAGTTGGTATTTTTTTAAAACAATTGCATAGAATAGGTACTATTCACTTATATAACATGATAACCAACCCAATAGTAGTCAATAAAGCTTGGTTTAATGAATATTTGATTTAATTGGTTTAGATAATTTTTTGTTATAATCTATTAGTTTTATATTACTTTTACAAGTTAGATTTGGGTTGTGAATACAAAGCCTTATAGTATTGAATTTGTCTCTTATGTACCACATAACGAGGGTATGTTAATGGAAAAACATCAGTTGAAAAGTATTTTTTTCTTTAAAATTGAGTTTTTATTCTTGTGAGAATAATTTCTTTAACTTTATATTAAGGTAATTAATTTTCTTGGTTGAGTTTATTCTTAGGTTGATTAATCTTTTCCTTATTTAATTCACACTTAATTGCCATTAGATTTGGGTTAAGGATTTTTCAATCATTACAACTATTTAGGTTTTGGCTAATTAAAAGGGATTAACAAATCTTGCGTTAGCTTGATTAATTGTTAAGGAATTCTTGAAATAAAAAGGTTGAGGATCCTTGAGCAAAGCTCTTGGGTTTTCATATTAGTTTGGTATGAAAGCTTTGATTGAAGGTACAATCAAGCTATTTATCCTTTTATTTACTTGTTTCAATTATCGTATAATTCTTTTTCCAATTCTCTTATTCTTAAACTTTTTCTATGTGTTTGTGTGTTTTCTACTTCATTGTTTCTTTATGATTCATTGTCTCCTTAAAAAAAAGAAAAAATAAAAGAACAAAAAGAACAATAAAAAAGAATGTTGAGTATTATGAAAAATTAAGCTAATTTCTTTATCTTGTCGTGCATATTCATCTATCAAATCATAAGCATATACTCTTATTACATACTAAAGAGGCTAACCAATTTACTTCTTAGTTGATTTATTGGGTGTTGGTTTATTAATATACAATCTTTGTGTAAGGATAGAGGAGGCCAAGCTTTAAATTTCACTTGGTGATTTTAAGTTTTACGCTAATTCCGAATTGTCAATATTTTTTTATCTAGTCATCTATTTTCTTGAGATTGCCAAACTTGTACTTTTACAACTAAGCAATTTTTGCTCCATTTGCTTAGAAAGATCAGTATTCAATTTTATGCTTTAATTTTTCCTTAAAGTGTTCATATCTATACAATCACATTTTGGCGTCACTTAGGATCCTTTTATTACATCCTTAATTTAACTTAAGGTTGAACTTTTACAAGCAATGTTAGTCACCTGCCATAAAAAATGAAAAGGTAAAGACATGAGAAAATACAAGTGTAAAAGCTAAAGTTAAATGAACTAACCAAAATTTACATGATCTCTTATTAGTCATTACAGGAACATGGACAAAGCACCAATGAAATTATGGGTGAAGTCAATGTAAAAAGAAATGACTAAAATTGGTGAGCAAATCAAATCATTACAAGATCAATTATCCAAGTCTAATTACTTAAAAAGCTATGGTTTTGATGATAGTGTTAATTCCAAATCTAATCCTGACAATAACATTGGAAGTATTAAAATGCAAATTCTAGCCTTTTCTAGAAAGAATGATTAAGTAGCATCTCTTGAATAGGAAAGGAAGGTAGAGTAGATATTTGAATGCCATAATTATTCCAAGGATAAAAAGGTAAAAATTATTCTAAGGAGAAAAGGGTAAAATTACCTATAGCCAAATAATTGGACTCTACCTTAATATAGTGGGATCAATTTCTTACCATATGGAAATGAGCATGCTTAAAACTAGCAATAACATGGGAAAAGTTGAAAAATCTGATGAGAAGACAGTTAGTATTCTTATATTATACTTGTGATATTTATCTTAAATTTCAAGGTTTAACATAAGGAAACAAATCAATAGAGGAGTACTACAAGGAGATGAAGATAGCCATGATATGAGCTAAGGTAGTGGAAGACCAAGAGCTACAATGGTTAGATTCTTAATTGGGATGAACAAGGTGAATACCATCAAAGTAGAACTACAACATTATGTTGAGGTTGAAGATGTGTTGCATATGGCAATCAAGGTAGAGAGGCAGATTAAGAAGAAAGGGAAAATAATTACCTACCAGCCAAACTCCCAAAATCAATGGAGAAATAATTACCAAAAGGTAAAATCAAAATCCACCAAGGCTACTCATCCAAATTCCATTGATCAAGGTAAACAAACAAGTAATAATACATAAATAGGTAAAGAGATTCCTACCAAAAATAGGAACATTAAATGTTTCAGGTGCATTGGATTTGGGTATATAGCTTCATAATTCCAAATAAACTTATGTTGATCATGAAGCATGGAGAAGGTCATACCTAAAGTGAGAAGTGATTTTGATGATATGTCATCCCTTGAAGATTATAGTGATATGGATGCACCATCTAATTTTGAATTGTTGATTTTAGAGAAGGTATTAAACACTAGCATTGTAAAAGATAAGTCGATAGGTGTTAAGGCTCAAAGAAAAAATATTTTCCATACTGTGGTAATAATTGAACCTTGTTAATGGAAAATTTAAGCTCTCGACCGTGTAATACATATGCCCTTTTAAATTACAATGGTTTATTAATGGTAATAGGATGAGGGTTGCTAAGCAAGAATAAATATTATTTACCATTAGGACATATGATACGGATCTACATGGTGTTCAAGAAATACAATGAGCTTAAAGGAAGAACCATTAACTCTTCTAAGTGATCCAGTCACAAGGTTACAAGCTAATAAATATAAGGCAACCATGAATTTATTTATTCAAGAACTAATAACAATGGAGTTGCAAGAACAAGTTTTCTATAAGTGTTATTTAGAGCTTAAAGGGATGCCTAAGGCCATAGCATTGCTTGAGGCGAGCTTGGAGAATAAAGAAGCCTAAAATATGCCATTTGGGTGTATTTATGAAGCATAGCCTTATTTTATAAGCCTATGAAGGAGTTAGGCATGCTAGGCCATAAGTTAAGCATGTTGAGAACCTAATAAGGAAAAGAAGACAAACCAATTCTTAGCCTAATTGACTTGCATGAATTTTCATGTAATTTTAACCTTATTTTATTTATTTATTCATCTTCTAAAATAGGGTAGGAGTAAAACAACCAAGTCCTTCTACTTATTATTTTAGGGGTTCAATAGGGCGGGGGTTTATTCTTCCATTGGAGCTATATCTTAATATATGTGAGGCTTTGTGGCATACTTGCCATTGGGTTCCACATCATTTGGTATTAGAGCCAAAGGCAAGGTAAATTCCTATTTGTCTTAGTTCCTAGGGTTTTATTTCAATTCGTTTCTATTCTTATTATGTGCCATTTTCTTTGTTTAAGTTTTTAGTTTTGTTTGAGTGTTATGTGACTTCATTAAATACTTTATTATGCTAGAGAAGAGCCCTAAACCAACTAGCATACCTTATTTGTGAATTGTGAAGAGTCTTAATACAACTAAGACACCTTGTTTATGAATTGTGAATTGTGAAGAGTCTAAATACAACTGGGACACCTTATTTATCATTCTAAAGGCTATTTGAGACATCTTATATGAAAAATGAAGAGTCCTACAAAAATTGAACTTTCTAATTGTTACCTAAATCACCTCATACGCATACATTCTAGCATGATAGAGCTTACAATGAATTGGATTTGGTACAATCTATCTAAATTTAGCTATAATTGGAAGGTCTTTTTGAATTGCTTGATTTGCTTGGGTAGACTTAAATAGGTTCAATTTTTGGTTTGCTTTGGAGTGAATCAAATTTTTACATCTTGTCTGAATTCTCTTTACTGAATTCTAGTTATCTAGTTTCTTGTTTTAGCTAATTTTTGCTCCTTTACATTATTAGAGTGTTATTTTCTTGTATCTACACTCTAATTTCTTTAATCTAGTAATACATATTATTGTTCTTGTGCTAGCTTCCAAATTGTCTATTGTCTTCTTTCTAGAACTTGAATTATATTGTTAGGTTATTCCTTGCTTTCCAAACATGTGCTTTTACTTAATTGGTATACTTTGATTCCAAAATTCAATTAGAAGAATTGCAATAGAGAGCTAAAAGGCATAAAAGAGTGTTTAGTATTTAGAAAAAGCCAAAAGAGAGTAAACATTTAAGGAAGTGATCATTTAACCTTTACATTATCTTTTGTTCTTAAATCATAATAAGTTCTAGTAAGCATGATCATAAGCAGGAGGATGTGCCAATAATAAATCCTCAATTGAAACTTTTCATGGAGGCAATCAATGAACAAATGGAGAAGTTTCAAAAGCTTATCTTTGAGGAGTTGCAAGAAATTAACTCAAACCAAAGTGAAATAAAGGAGGATACACAGACACTAACATAAAATCTTCAAAGAGGCTATGGTGGAAGATTCCAACCAATAAGAAGAGCTAGAGGTGGGGATAAAGGATTTCCATTGCAACTTATCCAAAAAGAAGATGAAGGAAAGACCATAACTAGTGGTCATGTAGATGGGAACCTTGGTACCATAAAGATGAGAATGCTTGAATTCAAGGGAAATAATAATGTTGAAGAGTACATTGAATAGGAGAGGTAAGTGGAGATCATCTTCGAATGCCAAAACTATTTAGAGGAGAAGAAAGTAAAGATAACAATAGTTGAATTCACTTGCTATGCTATATCTTGGTGGGATCAACTCAATGCTAATAGAAGGAATAAGGGTATTTGGCCTATCCTAACTTAGGAAGCCATGAAGGAAGTTATGCAACATAGATTTGTCCTTACTCATTACTTTTAGGAACTACATCAAAAGTTGCATAGATTGGTGCAAGGAGAAAGGAGTGTAGCAGACTACCATAAAGAGATGGAGATATGCATGGTTAAGGCCAACATTAAGGGGAATGAAGAAGTCACCATGCCTTGGTTTCTTGGTGGTCTAAATAAGGAGACTAATGATGCTACTGAGCTTTATAAATATAACACTTTTGAAGAGATGTTTGACATGGTAATGAAGATTGAAAAATAAAGGAAGGATGAGAGTACGAGTAAATTCCAAGGTGGCATAAGATACATATCAATGAAGTTCAAGAACATCATAACAAGTTACATTACTATAGTCATCTCTTACTCGATCACTTTATCAGCTGGGAATCCCCTCTCCATTCCAGCCTTACTTCTTTAATGTGATTGGATTATCCATATAGCTCCATGATTAAACATATTAAACATATTCTTTATCATGCCTTCGTTCTAATCTAGTTGAAGGAATGTAGCTTCTCATAGCTCCTACAATATCTCCTTCGAACTTATAGCTTTTCAAAGTAGTCTTGGTACAAGGACACATTGATCATTCCCTTCGATATGGTAGGTAGTAACATAACCATAACTTTTCTACTAAAGTAAGCTAAGGTACCTTTAAAGTTTGTAGCCCTTTATCATCCCTTAGCATGATCCCATCATAGGTTATTAGCCTCTGAACTCACTCATGCCAGACTCATATTACAAGGAAGTGCTACTGTACACTTTGCTTCCTCACTAGATAAATGACTCCACCTTTCACTTTGATTGAAACATCATACATTACTCCATCGAATGGATTCTATATCCAAGTTCTCGATCTCAACAATCTCATCTCTATCTATCATGTCTGCTAAATGGAGTAATAATTTAACTTTCATTACCATTCTTTAGCATGCAAGGAATTCATATGTTATTAAGAATTTCTCAAAAGGTCACTAATTAAATAACTCACCCTTAAGGCACAAACATATATGCTATAAATAGTACTGTTAAACCATTTCAAGCTATTTTTCCATTATAAAGTTCCATACTGATATGATCTTGAAGTAGCTTGAAAAATTTGGCATGAGATAGTCCCACACCTATCCCATCTCAAAATTATCTGAATGACTCTCGACTATATAGTATTATGCTCGTATAAGCTTAACATTCCATAATGGTGTAGCTCCTCCCTACACCATCTCGACCAAATTTCTTAACATATTATCAAAGCACCATAAGTGCATCCTCATATCTAGGGTATCCACTTAATCATTATATTAATCATACACCCACAAGAGCCACCTAGATTATGTTAGTGTAGGCTCTGATACCAAGTGTGACTGGTATAGATCTCAGCCCTCCACTGGGACTCATGCAGCACTCATATAGGACTCTTCCTACACAAGCTAGCTTTCCAACCTTCAGAAAAAATCCATTCATGATCAAACCAAGCTTCATATATGAATGTCCTAGGCATTATCATCTCAATTAAGAGAGCCTCAAGAGCTCTCCAGATATTGTAACTATCACATGAGAGAAAGGCACATAGAAGCAAGAGCAAGGCACAACTACAGAATAATCCATCTACTTGTTTTTATTGATTAATGCAATTTATACAATGATTCGATAATTCTACTCTGTATGTAGGCAGGAGGAATATCCTATACCAAAGATAAGCCTAGTCAATGGTAGCTATCATGCCTAGTCCTGGGACATCACCTAAAACTGTCTAGTCACTCCTCCAAAGAGCATTAGGAGCATAATTGGTTGTGGCTGGAGGAGACAAAGTTTTTAAGCCATCACACCCTAAATTACAAGAAAATAAAATACATTTTATCAATTACTATTTAACACTTGGTGGAACAACCTCCACCCTTTATACCCATTACCCCCATGAGCTTCGTTAGGATCACAAGGCTGGAATATGTTTGACTACCTATCTAGTTTGATCCTAAGCTAACATCACTACATTGGTCACATGACACCATTTTCAGCTTATTAGGAATCTCACCTAACATGAGAGGAGGACTTAACATATGCTATAATTATCATCAGGAGGTAGTCATGCTAGAGACACTTGGCAGGATAATCTCTATTGACCAGTACACCTGCAAATTTCTGTTGTATGTGTTGGGGTGTACCTTATTCAATGACACGAGGAACAACATCCATTTGTCTATACTATATGCCTTGCACAACTTAGACACCATTGGCAGGTTAAATTGGGGAAATCTCGGATTAGCCTATCTAATGTAGGGGTTAGATCTATGTTGCTGATAGTATAGAGATAAATTCATTGGTTGTTGGCAAGTTATTAAAGTGAGTATAATTCTACTAATTCTAAAACTACTATGACTTTTATTGAGTCTATCATTAATTATGTGTTGATCTTATAAATCTTGGCATATGAGTTCCTGGTGTATATCTCATTAGAGATCTGGCCACTCCATGTATAAGTTGAGAGAGCATCTCAACATTTTGACCGAGTATCAGGTAAGAAGAAAATAATTTTGTTAGCATAAAATTGAATGGAACTAGTTTAAATAATACCTATGAACGTGTCTCATTGATACTGTTGTTATTTGGAATTGGTTCAATCCTTTGCTTGGAGTAATATGTTTCCTTAACTATAATATTTGACTAGCTTGGCTCATAAGGATGAGCAGTACATGCTTCTAGAGAGCCCTAAGTGTTGACTCTTCTTCTTAGGCAACTGCATCATTGATTGGCAGTTAGAGCCAAAGGGAAATATGTAGCCTACTGCACTACCATGAGTGATGTTTCTGGCATCTTTTATATGTAGAGCTTTCATTGTAACCTAGATAGAGGCTTGTGATACATGGGTCGATGGTTAGCTTGGAGCAAAAATGTAATTTTCTCGAGGGGCTACCTCAAGGAATGAGAAGACTCAAAAGAGTCGCAAGATAGAGTCACAACCAGATGGTTTCATATTTACTTCAAATGACCCATAGCATGAGTGCTAAGTCAAACCCTTCAGAGATGGGTTTGGGTGGTGAAGATCTATTCCCTCAGAGTTTTAAATTTGATTTTACCATTTTAATCAAGTTAATTATCCTAGGTAGATGAGCATATATAAGCATGAAATAAGCACACAATATGATATATAACATGGTAGCAATCAGAACATATATAGCATGATAAACATGATATGGCAATCATGGCATGGCATCATGGTATATGCATAGCATGTGAAATGACATGGCATAAGCATGACATGTGAAAGATAACATGATATAAGCATGATATGTGAAAGATGACATACCATAAGCATGATACATAAAAGATGACATAACATAGATATGACATGTGAAAGATGACATGATATAGGCATGATATGTTAAAGATGACATGATATAGGCATGACATGTAAAAGATGACATGACACAGCCATGACATGCAAAAGATGATATGGTATAGGCATGACATGACATGTCTTACATAATATAGCAATGATAAAATGAGCATAGTAGCATGAATGAAAAATTAATAATAATGGCCTAAAGAAAGGGATCAAGAAAAATAGGAGATACATGATGAATTGAGGCTAAATCATACAACTAAAGGGGGAATAGAAGCCTATTCTATTAAAAAGGATCCTCGATGATACAAAAATATCAGATGTTAAGCAATATCTCCTCCACTCAGGAAAACACCTCGGGTAGCATGAGCCAAAAGAATGCATGAGTGGAAAATGCAAAATAGATAAATAATCGTTAAGCAATAAATGATATTTGGGACTCAAATTACCAATTCAATGCCATATGAAAGCATGAATCAAGGGCCAAAGTCCAATTAATGTAATGGTAAAAATTATAAAAATTTAGTAATAAACACGAGTTACATCATGAAAATCATGACAAATGATCAATTTAGGGCAATATCAATCAATAACATAATTAGAAGACCAATTTCAAGCTATGTATGAGCATTAAATGATACTATTACATTCATGATTGAAGCCAATCAATGAGAAATAAAGCAAAACCCATAAACCTATATTGAAATCAAGGAGAAAATAAGAGATGAATAAGCATTCAAAACTTACCAAGTGATTATCTTCATAAAACTTGATTCCAAAGTGTCTATAATCTAAGATTAATTGCTTAATTAAGTGCTTAATTAAGTGAGAATTCAATTTATCAAATTTTAGGTAGATTTAATTAATGTCATACCTCTTTTCCATAAATACAAGACATATATTTATAGGAAAGGGTTATTGATTATCAAAGAATTGATATAAAATTTGTAATTCTGGAAAATTACACTGAATGTATGCAACATATAGTGCTTCATGCACAATATATGGCCTAGAAAAAGGCTATATGCATAACATGTAGCAGTACATGCCTAACATGTAGCATTTTACACCTATGTATATCGCCCAATAGGGATGCATTGGTATGTGCACCCCATGCCTAATGAGCATTATTTAAGTTATAAATGTATAGTGATATATGGAGCATATTAGATTTGCAAGTGAAATGGTTGTGCACCATTTATATATTTTCTATGCATGTGTAGTATGTAGCACTATATGCTCCATACATCAAAATAAACATGTTATGTACTTCACCTTTCATAAGCAAAATGTAACATGCTCTGCATTTCTAGAGAACTTATGGGAGGCTAAAAGGCATGTATGCACATTAGGATTGACATTAGGGACCTATATCAAGCTGAATCAAAGAACACCCAAAGTTACAATACATGGGTAAAAAGTTAGGTCTACAGTTTGCCCCTTTATTAAGATCATTTTGAGGCAACATAAGCAAAAGTCATTAAAATGAGACCTAAAAACAACATGACTTTTCATAAAAAAAACAAGGGAAATACTTGACCGATGCTCGTGTCAAGGCTTGATGCTCATGTTGACGCTTACAAAATGCTCCTGCTGATGCTTGCTACTCCATAGGGTATGTTAGTGTATGCTCTAGACCATCATGTTTCATTATAATTTGATATTTAACTATTATCAATAAAGGCATTATTCATTATTTAGTGTGCTTAAAAGGTAATTAACTAAATGATGAATTTCAAGATATTGGAATAGTACAAAGGAATTCATCAATAGTTTATTAAATGAGATTCACATTGTATGTGAATGTTCAATATCAAAATTATCCTTGATCAATGTATTAATAAGAATGGATATTATTAATACAGTTAAGATCAACACATGTTATATTACCTTTTGGGATGATTATTGTTCATTGTGACAAGAGTTGTCTAAAGTTAACATATGGATTAGTAGTAGAGGATTGACTCATTGGAGGCCTTGCTAGTGAAATTTCATATGGATAATTAATCTATGTCTATGAAACATATCTCACTCATATCAATAGTGCCAGCATCTTTAAGACTTGAGATAACAAGGTTATCTTAATTACGGATCACTATATTTTGACTCCTATATTTTATTCCTCCATATGAGGCATTCATAACTTGAAGGTTGGATATAGTGTAAAGTATTTTAAGGTATTTATTTATCAATAAAGGATTCACTACCATAAATTAAATGTAAAGGTTTTATCTGATTGATTCATGTCACATTCTTTATTGAATAATCTCTAGTTAGAGTATGATGCTGTAAGAGTAGCGCGCCCCGGATGCAGGAGCGCTGCACGCTATTCGGCGTGAGATGCCGTGGTGCTTGCTCTCAATGGCGCAATTCCATAGTTGATTGTTCTTTAACCTAGAAAGATCGCATCGAGGTTATTAAGTGGAGTCGCCACCTAGTTTGTTTTGTCAATTCAATTGAACGACTAGAAAACTAGGAAATAAAACC
>CANYBF010666797.1:0-13773 GCA_948192965.1 Dalechampia spathulata
GACTGTTCTTTCTCTAGGGTTTAATTAACATGGTTTGCTCAACTATATACATACTTATAAAATACTTGCTAGATCTTGCTTTCCCAATGCATTTCCACATGTTGCTTATCTTGATTTGATTCCATTTGCATCATAAACCCACATCTTATCATTAGATTATAATATAATTAGTTCTAATTATGAAGTACTCGGTACTATTAGATTCTCACTTTTTGAACTCAATTACGTGGAATCATTTTGACAGTTTTTAATGGGTTCGGTTTGGTTAACCTGTGCGGTTTGGTCCTGATCAGCCCCAGATACATAAAATTGGGCTCAGATAGGCCCATTTTGGGCCAGCCCAATATAAGGATTGCTTTGAAACTGATGCGTTATAAATTAGTCTTACTATTAATAAACACTGAAAAAGCAAAACTAGATTAAAAGAAAAAAAAAAAAAGAAAAGAAAAAAGGAAGCACACAAAAGAAGAAAAAGGGAATTCGATCGTAAAATGGGAGAATCGATTCCTCCTCGACGTATTTCCGTTCATCAATATCTCGGCGGCGGCTCAGGTCTCTCCCTTTCGATCTGATTATTTATACTGCGAATTTTTCAATTTTTTTGATTAAGTTGACTTTAAATTGACGGATAATTAGTGATCATCTTAATTTATGTATGTTTGGACCGAAAAATATGAATGCAATAGTGGCAGATGTAGTTTTATGGCGGAAATGGTGCGCAAGTGTAACGGTAATAGGAGCAGCAACAACACTGTGGATGTTATTCGAGAGAGGCGGTTATAATTTGTTGTCATTTGTAGCTAATGTGTTGTTTCTGCTTGTTTTGATTCTCTTTCTTTGGGCTAAATCTGCTTCTCTTCTTAACAGGTTCTTTCCTCCTTTTCTTTTAATTCCTTTTCTAGTTTTATTATTATTATTGTAGTAATTATTATGTTTAAACGAAATTACAGCGATAGAAGGTCTTTCTTGATTTACTAGAAACCATAAGTCTTTGTTTTGAAATTTGGTTTCTAAAAACTGGGATATTGCGTAACTTGAGAAATTATCAGAACTGCGCTTAATCAAATTGAATTTAATTGTTCACTTTTACCTAACTATTAAACTGCATAGTTATTCTTTCTTTTTTCAATAAACGCAATTTAAATATGTTCTTCATGAGATAAAATCTGGCAACAACTGATTTTTTGCAGATGCCTGAATGTTTTATAGAAAGGATTTTTATCTATTTTTTTTATGTATATCTCTGCAGTTTTGATTTTCTAAAATGGGAAAACTGAATCATGGTTATTGTTATGCTTTAGGCCTTTACCTCCCTTGCCTGACTTGGAAATATCAGAGGAGACCATTGTTAAGGTTGCTGCTGTAATTCAACGTTATGCTAATGTTGTGCTATCTATTGCTCGTGATATTGCGATTGGTAGAAATTTGAAATTGTTCCTCCAGGTTAGGATATTAGCCGACAAATTCAACTAGTTGAAGAATTTGGATTTTAGCATTCACGTGTTCATCACATTTACATGTAACCTGAATCTTCAGGTTGCTTTTGGTTTGTGGATAGCTTCATATATTGGTAGTCTTTGCAGTTTCCTCACTCTTGCCTACATTGGTGAGTTCTTTACCATCTACTGCTTCTGTTAGTGGGTATATTATTAAGGCATCTACTATAGATTAAATTTCTTTCAGGGGTTCTCCTCAGCTTTTCGGTTCCTTTGCTTTATGACAAATATCAACACCACATTGATGAAAAGCTCTCTGTGACTCACAAAATTATTCAAACGCAATATAGAAAAATTGATGATAGCTTTCTTAAGAAGATTCCACTCCCATCAAACAAGGAAAAGAAGATTCAGTAGGTAAGCCACTGCGCTTTGTTTCCTCTCTCATTTATCGTAAGAATGACTTTTGATGAGTCCTATTGAGCTTCAAGGAAATAAAATAAATAAGTCTTTTAGATGACTTCTTGTTAAATAGATTTCTTTTAGGTCACTTCTTGTTTACTACGTGTTAACATTATGTTTCTAAGGAAAAAAGGGCAATTCAAATTGTATTTCTTTGGATTTGTATTATATCTCTTCATATTTATATAGGGTTGACCATCACGTTTTTTATAGCATTGCACCCATCAACTTTATATTTTCCTTCTTTGCTAGTTTTATGAATTGGTGATGATGTTGCATTGGGCATGCAATGCTGACTTTCTTGGCTATTATTGTGATCTTGGATATTAGTTGTTAGTGTCTTTTACAAATACAAACCCACTTATCTGTGAATGTATATATGGTTGATGGAATGTTGTTCTAGCATGTTGATTTTCACCATTTACCAACATGAAAGCGGCATGAAAATAGGCCGTTAAACGTCATTTTCTTTCAATGCGATCTCTTGTCTAAGTTTTTGAGCCCAGGCATAATAACCCCCCCACCACCCTTAATTTCTACGAGTTACTTAGACTTATGACATTAATCTTCATACAGGTTCCGACTTTGATGTAGTTGAGCTGTGTTGCGGGTTGTGGAGATTGGTTTTCACCATGGGTCGGTTTGCAGGTTTTGTTCCGCTGGGATTTTAAGTATCGTATCAACTATCAAATCAGTCACTCATGGCGATCTTTAGGAGCAATACTAACCTAATTAACTGGTATATCGGTCTATTTTTGGTGTTTTTTTTTTATGGGTTGCCTTTGTTGTGATTAAATATGTTGATGTAATTTTGTTACGGTCTAGCAGACATGAAAGAACATGAGATATTGGACCCCCAGTTTAATACTTTTTTTTTTTTTTTTGGCTGCTGGCTTCAAAATATACTAGTTTAATAATGACAAATGCATGATCGAGATAAGGAATTCTGGTGCCAGCTTTCGTCGTACTGGGTATCAATGCATGCCAAAGGTCCGATGGGTATCTATTTGCCTGTTAAGTGAAGGTAACAATGATGAGTCTCTTTTGAGAGGGCAGGTCGCATTCAAATTGTGGTATGATCCTTTTAATCACTTGGAGAGTAAGGAAGCAACTGCACTGGAAGCTTTCCAATGGAATTAAATCGAACGAGGGCAGTCCACATATATCCCAGCAATCTGGATTAAATGATAATACCATTTCCCTATGATGATCAATCGTTCACAATTACAATGAAAGTTGAGCCCACAATGTTTAAATTTGCATCAAATATTATCGATTTGTTTTATATAAATATTTTACATTTACTGGGAAGAATGTTGCATCAATGAGTATGTACAAGTCCATTTAGCTAGAATAAGTTTAAGGAGAATGATGATTTTAATTCTTGAAATCGTTCCTTCCAACCTGTTTGTTGAAATGGTTCTTTGTAAAAGGAAACGGGTCTTCAAAAGGATGGGAAAGAAGGGATGGGACAAGTAAACGTAGAAATGAAGAAAGAATGCCTGCAATTACTCATAAATTTAACACAGCCTTGCAAGGATTGATTTGCTTGTGAAACCATAAAGTTCCAGAGGTGGTTTACAAAGCTTTAAGACTAGAAATGCGTCCCCTTTTTCCTGTCAAGTTTATTACAACCTTATGCAGAAGGTTCAACATTTTGGCTACAAAATCATGTTTTAACCTGAAATTTTGCAACAGGCAGAGAGAGGCAGATCCTATGTGATTCTTGGGACTGGAATAGCTTCTACCGATGGTACCGTCACAGACCGCAATAGCTCCAACGAGAAAACAAGTCCCAGAAAATGTGAAAGGATAGTGTTTGCTGATGCCTGCATAGGATAAATAAAATGATGAGATGAAAGGAAAATCAAGTTTCATTTGTTACAGTTAACCCGCCAAGAAATAATCAATTGAATTTGGGGAGGTTACTCGTATTAACTATGATATGGAGAATTTCATTCTTATGAGGTATTGTTTTCAGAAAGATTCAAAAGACAGAATTTTGGATATATATGGATAAAATGAATCAGTACCTGCACCAAGAATACATCCAAAGCAAGAACTGGACTGTAACCAGGGGAGATTCCTTGGTAAAACGGATTTGCTGAGGAAGTTAAAGCCTTTGCAACCAACAATCCCACAGTAGCTTGCATGCCAAGAATTGCAGCACCCATTCCCAACAGATTCACTACTATGCCATTTTTCAAGCCTTTAACAACATCAGCTCGAGGAGGTGCCTGAAGCCGTAACCAATTACTAGAATGCTTATTATTGTAAGATAACATCTTATGCAATGAGCTACAAGGATTGTATCACAGTGATATCTAGGGCAGCCTACCAGCTTTTGTGCAACGCTAAATGACAGTGAGATATAAGACTGCTAAATTGAATCATCGATACAAACACGTAATAAGAACAAAGTGAATTCTAGAAACATCCGAGTATAATCACTCTACCAAGAGGCTTCTGGTTCGGATGAGCATCCAGTATGATGATTATATGTAACTTGTTTGGAAAATATAAAAAAAGCAAGAATGACTTCATTTCAGTCAAAACCTATTCAATTACTTTACACATCTGGAAACTCCATAGTTACTAAACTCAGTACCTTCAACTTGAAAGAACATGGCATGTTGAAAGAAATGAAATCACACCAAAACCAGACATGAATGGTAGAAGAGTTAAATTCTGAAGTCTTACACATGATCCGTTCCAAACAATTCCAACCACCATGTCAAATATGAAGTTATACTCATATAATCTCTCAAGTGAAATTAGCAGCTTATCAAATTATCACAAATGAATGAAAGTATCTCTAACCAAAACTTTATAATTCTTGATGGGTTTCAATAAAAGAGAACTGATGACTAAATAATAAGGGCAATAACATAACAATGAAAGAAAGAGATACCTTAGAAGGGTCATTAGCAGTTTTCTTAAGCTTATCAGATAGCCGAATATAACCAAAAGACCAGAAAACGGAGATGAAAGCAGCAGCAATGCCGGCAGCAGTTGAATAAAACGTAGCAGGAGATGATATCCTTCCAGTAACCACAATCGAGAAAGATAATATCACACCCGCTACCACTGTGCATATCAGCTGCCCCCAAAACCCTAAACTCCCTAATCTCTTAAAATATCTCGATGTACGCTCCAATCTCTTCGCCACCTACACACCACACGTAACATCAATTTCAATCTTTACCCCCAATTCATTCGATTGATACACAACAAGATTCAATAAATGAGCGTAAAGATTGAAATTTATTGCTACATTCCAATTAATAAAAAAGGAAAGCAAAATTTACTCCTTTTTCATTGATTAATACACCTAAAGCTGCAATGTCTTGTCAAATTCATCAAAATTAACAGGGGAGAAAATTGAGAAGGAATAACCTGAGCGAGTTTAGCTTTCTCTACGTCGTCGTTTGAGGAGGGAGTGAAAGAGGGAGATACCGGAGTTGAAGAAGCGTTCGTTCTAGTGAGTGAAAAAGTATTAAAGCTTTGAGCTTTAAGTGGATCATAGGATAAAGAATCGGAGGTGAATTTTAGAGAATGATTTGGAGGAAAAAGTGGACGGTGAGTTATGAGGCGCTGTCGATGGGATAGAAAAGAAGAAGCCACCGGCGACGAGCGAACGGCCGGCAGGAGTAAAGTCTGCATAGTGGATGATGGTGGAAGAAGCGAAACTCTCACCTGCTGGAGTTGGGGTAGATTCTGATTTCTTCATTAGTTTTCTGCTTTTCTCATTTTCTTTTTTTTTTTTAATTTTTACCTGTAAATAAATAAAAACAAAATCTTAAAAAAAATTATAGGAAATAAGAATTTAATGTGAATTCTTTAAAAATTAATATATATTCTTTATAATAATCCCTAAAATGATATTTAAAATAAATTCAAAAAATATTAAATAAATAAAATTATATTTAAAAACATATTTGATGCAAAACAAGTATACAAATATAAATACTATCATATGATATCGCAGATTAATAATTAATAATTAATAATTAATGATAAGTATATATTAATTAATATAATATTAATATATATATGATTTTATTATTATTATTTTATTAAAGAATTCATAATTGTATATAATAAATCTGAATCATATAAGAATTTATTCCTATTTATATTTATATATCAAAAAAAATTTTAAATAATTTCGATATATCATATAAAATTATGAAATACTAATTATATATTAATATATATTAATTTTTAATTTTATTAAATATTAAGGATTCATTTTATATATCGATCCCATAAAGAATTAGTGATTACATCGTATCTAATCCATACAAACAAAAAGCAAATTTGAAGAACTTTACTCTCCCATTTTCCATTACATAATCTTCACGTAGAGAACAATCCAAGACGTCCACTGTCTCCCTCTACCTCTAACCTCTCTCTCATCCTCCGCTCCTCCTCTGCCATGTCTATGTTCCTTTAAAATCAGAAATCATGTCTTCCATATCCATTCGTCTTTATCTATTGGTCTTTCATTTTCTTGTTTCTGCTCCAGGTTTTGCTCTTAATACAGATGGATTGCTTCTCCTTTCATTCAAGCGCTCAACGTTAAGTGACCCTTTATCAGTACTGGAAAGTTGGAACTACGACGATGAAACACCATGTTCATGGAATGGTGTTACATGCACAGAATTAGGTCTTCAGGGCACAACAGATATGTTTAGAGTCACAGGTTTATCTCTTCCTTCTTGTCAGCTTCTTGGTTCAATTCCTTCCGACTTGGGGTTTATTGAACACCTTAAACATCTTGATCTTTCCAACAATTTCTTGAATGGATCATTACCCAGTTCGTTTTTTAATGCTACTCAGTTACAAGCAATCTCTCTTTCAGGAAATGAGCTCTCTGGTGAGTTGCCAGAGTCTATTGGTGGGATCAAAAGTTTACAGTTGCTGAATCTTTCTGATAATGCATTTGCTGGGAAAGTACCGAAGAACTTGACAAGTTTGCAAAATCTTACTGTTGTTTCTTTAAGGTCTAATTACTTTTCAGGTTACGTTCCTTCTGGGTTGGATTCTGTTCAAGTTTTGGATCTGTCTTGCAATCTGTTAAATGGTTCATTACCTCCTGATTTTGGTGGAGCCGATTTGCATTACCTGAATCTTTCTTTCAACAAGCTTTCAGGCCCAATATCACACGCATTTGCAAGGGAAATTCCTCAGAATGCAACTATTGATCTCTCGTTCAACAACCTAACTGGACCTGTACCTGAATCATCGTCTTTACTTAGTCAAAAGACAGAACATTTCAGAGGAAATATCGATCTCTGTGGAAGACCATTGAAGAAGCTTTGCTTAATCCCTTCAATTATTTCAGCTCCACGAAATGTTTCATCTACTTCACCAGCAGCAATTGCAGTAGTACCTAAACCCCTAGAATCAAACCCTGTTACTTACTCTTCTTCAAGAGCTCAAAACACCACAAAAATCCAAACCCAACATGGTCTCAGACCAACTACCATAGTAGCTATAACCGTGGCGGATTTAGCGGGAATTACCATTCTTTCTCTCGCCATTCTTTACATGTACCAACTCAGAAAAAACAACAATAGCCACCTGACAAGGAGTGAGCAAAAACTACGGCCAGAATCAACAAGCTCAAAATCCGACCAGGTAACTGAAGAATCAAGAAAACCTGTTACATGGCCATGTCTACCGGCTAAAACAGAAGAATCCGAAACATCGGGTTGCGAAAGAGAAGGCAATGAGCAGGATCAAAATGAAAGGATTAATCAGCAGCAAAAAGGAGGAAAGCTGGTAATAATTGATGGGGAGACAGAGATGGACATGGAAACATTGCTAAAAGCATCAGCATATGTATTAGGAGGAAGAGGAGCAAGAAGCATAGTTTACAAAGCTGTACTTGCAGATGGAACAGCTTTTGCCGTCCGAAGAATAGGAGAAGGTGGTGTAGAAAGGTTTAAAGATTTCGAGACTCAAGTGAGGTTAATTTCCAAGTTGAAACATCCGAATTTGGTTAGAATTCGTGGGTTTTACTGGGGAGATTATGAGAAACTTGTTATCTATGATTACGTCTGCAATGGCTGCCTTGCTACCTCCAGTTACAGTAAGTTCCCTTCATCATCCTCTTTTCTATCTTTGTTGAAACATTTCTTTTCTATCTTTCTTGAAACATTACTTCCAAACAAGTAAAATCCAGTCAAACTTTCTCTTTTTTAAGCTTCATTCATTTATAATAGAATGAGCTTCAAAGTTTTTTAAATTTTTTTGATGCATTACGAACTTAAATGAAATATGCTCTCAAACTTAAATGAATCAAATATTATTTAGTTTTAGTTCAATTTATTTATTAAATGAACCTTCATCAAATTAAACTTCGAATAACTCATAAATAACTCAACTAATTTGCATCTCTATTACTACATCAATCATATCTATCAAAATTTACATGAATTTAGCATATTTACTTCATAATTATTTGATAGATTGTATTTATGTAAAAAAAAAATTTATGTAAGATCATAAATTCATTATAATCGTAACATTTGTAAAATTCTAAATATTATAATTATATTGATTTGCATGATAAAAATGTATAATTATAGTTACGTGTGAGCATTTAGTTTTCTTGACAAAAAATTTTAAAATTTGATTTGGTTTGATTTAAAAATTTTCAAACAAAAAATTTTTTAGTTCATTTTGATTTTAGAAAATTAAAATAATTAAAATAAATAAATTAAAAAATTGTAAAGTAAAATAATTAGTTCATTTAAAAAATTAAAATAATCAAAAAAATAAAGTAAAAATTAAATTGTAACAAATAAATTAAAATTTAATTCATATATTTGATTTTATATATTAGTAAAAATTTAGTTTAGTTGGATATTGGTGAAATGCTCAAATTTTAATGTAATATTGATGATAGATTTATAAAGATGGATGGGAAGGAAGAAGACAAAAGGAAAAGGCAAAAGCAAATGTGGAAAAAAGAAGACGCATAATGTGCAAAAATCATGCATCGATTTGCTTTAAAACAGCAAAAAATCAATTCTCGTAATGTATGAACTTTGGATCATTGTTTTTAATTTTGTTAATTAATTAAAAGAAAGTGATGGGCTCCATCCTCAAGTGTTGCATGCTTTTGACTATATGTTTCTACTTTGTGCATTTGCTATTAATTAATAAACATTATGAAAGTGCCTCCATGCTTTACACTAATCATTACATAGAGTGTATATATATATATATATATAATTAACCTGTAAGATTACATTTGTCACATGGATGTTATGGTCTCAAAGGATGTACGACCAATGTGGTATGATGATAGCATTGAAATAGTGATGTATGATACGATTAACATGCTAGAATTTCCCTGTCTAATCAATGGCTTTGAATGTGGATTTACTGACATGTAATCCATTGCTTTTGGTTGAATTTATCAGGAAAACCGGGCTCATCACCGTTCCATCTACCTCTTGGGGTTAGGTTCAAGATTGCAAGAGGTATAGCTCGAGGATTAGCATTCCTTCATGAGAAAAAGCACGTGCATCTCAGCGTCAAACCGAGCAACATCCTCTTGAACTCCGATATGGATCCTCTGATATCCGATTTCGGGTTAGACAGGCTTGTTTTAGGAAGCAACAGTTACAAAGCAAGCCATTCAGGGCGCAATTTCGGCAGACAAAGATCAATCTCCGCCTCCCAAGACTGTCCTGTCACCGCTAGCCCTCATGCAAACCCCAGCTCGTCCACAACCATTACGTCGTCGTATCAAGCGCCCGAGTCACTGGACAACCTCAAGCCAAACCCTAAATGGGATGTTTATTCATTTGGTATCATCTTGCTTGAACTACTCACAGGAAGAGTGCTTTCAGAGAGAGAGTTGAGCCAATGGAGAGCCGGTTCAATAGTAGAGGACAAGAACCAAGTTTTG
This sequence comes from Dalechampia spathulata, assembly GCA_948192965.1. Classification (NCBI taxonomy): domain Eukaryota; kingdom Viridiplantae; phylum Streptophyta; class Magnoliopsida; order Malpighiales; family Euphorbiaceae; genus Dalechampia; species Dalechampia spathulata. Next base: position 9,826 of record CANYBF010666797.1, read on the forward strand.
AGATTAGCTGACGTGGCAATAAGAGCGGAGGTAGAAGTTAAACAGGAAGCGATGCTGGCAAGCTTTAAACTAGGGTTTAGTTGTGCTTCTTTTGTACCACAAAAGAGACCATCCATGAAAGAAGCAGTAGAAGCTCTAGAGAAGATAACTTCATCTCTTTCAAACTAATCATGAATCTGGGTCCTATAAAAGTGTCAAATGTGGGGTTAAAGGATAGTGTTCCCTTTGAGCTGCTGTGGACTTGATGATATATATATATATAGTTGTATACATAGAAAAAGTGAATGTCTGTACCTTTCGACGGATAAGTCAAATGCCAGTTTTTACGTACGATAATTTAATGTATTTATTTCTTATTGGGTTTGGTTTATTACAAGACACGAAGAAGAGTGTGTGGAGGACACGGATTGTCGGTCTCTCTTGTGCTTTGGAAATCTGGGTTCCGTAAAGTTGAAGCAACCGAGTTCACAACTTCATTGTAGTTGGAGTTGGTACATTATTAATTTAATATATTGAATTTGAATTACATATAAAATATAATTATTATTTTCAATATTTAAAAATTACTATTAAAGTTGAATTATTAATTGTCAATAGGGGAAGTTAAAAGAAACAAAATTTCCGCTGCCGGGATTCGAACCCGGAATATTACAATTTTACAAATAGGTAGAGTTGTGCTATGTATAATGTTTATGGGCCTACGGCCCAACTTCCATAAATTATAAGCCTCTATATTCAAAATCTAATGACGAAGATGATCGATCTTATTTAATATTAAACATTTTTCAAAATTTTTATAAAAATAATAATTTTCTTTCAAAATAATGATAATTATTCATATTAAATTTAGATGTTTATATCTTCAATATATTCATGTATATAACATTTATACGTGCAAAAGGACCTCGTGATGCGACACACACTGCTCCACATTTCCACTCTTTCTGCCTATAATAATATTCACACTCTCTCTCCCTGGTAAATTATTGGTTCAATCAAATCAAATTTAATCGATTTAATTTATTTTAATTTATTTTAATTTTAAAAATTGAATCTAAAATATGGGTTTTTTTTCAAAAAAAAATTAAAATCAAGAATTTTTGATTTTAAAAATTGATGAATCTCGAATCTATATAAAAAATATATATATATTATTGATCAGTAGACAAGCACACGTGACACAAAGTCACTTTCACTTGAAATTGAAGCAACCTCTTCCGATCTCATTTTTCATTCATTCATGCATCAATTGAAGCGTGAACTTCAATATTGCATATCATGTTCTCTGTATATGTATTAGATTATAAGTTAGTTATATATATATATATATATATATATATTAATTATAATATAAAACCAACATGATTTGATTTACTGTATAACATATAGTGGTCTTTATTTTTGAACATGCTATTTTATTTATTTGGGTTTTATAAACAAAATTTAAAAAAATTGATCATTTCTGACGCATAACAAGACTATGGTTTTGCTTTACCACCGTAAGCCTGTTTACATATAGAAGTTGGCTTCTGTGAAGGCATGCATAGCTGAGATGACCCTGGACATCCTTGTAGACAGTTGTCTCCCAAACTACCCGTCACCGGAGTTTTACCGGCGAAAAACTCCGATGGTGGCTTCCCAATCAAGAAATTTCCATCCAGGAACAGTCTTTTCAAACTCTGCTTTTGACTGAACACCAACGGGATTGCGCCACGTAACCGGTTGTATCTCATTGACAGAGATGAAAGCAGAGGATAGTCTGCGAAATTTGATGGTACGTTACCTTCAATTATGTTGAAACTGAGATCGACTGCAACAAGGTCACTGTTGCCATTCGCAGGCTTTGGTACTTCCACACGTGTAAGTCTATTATTGGCTAAATCAACTTGTTGAAGTGCCGGTAACAGAAAGAACCATGATTCTAGTGCTCCATTAAATGAGTTTTCGCTCAGTTCAATCACTTCTAACTGAGTCAAGCCATCAAATGATGATTTTGATAAGGGCCCAGATAAAGAATTATTCTTCAATGCTAGTTCCAGTAAGTTGTAAGGTAGTTTTGGTAAAGACCCAGCTAACATATTGTAAGAAAGATCGAGTCTTCTTAAACTAGACATTGAATTCATGGATTTTGGTAGATACCCCGATAAAGCATTGTGGGAAAGATCCAAACTTTGAAGTGATTTGAGGTTAGTAGCGAGGTCCGGTATTGACCCAGAGAACGAGTTAAAACGGAGAGTTAAAGTTTGGAGGTTTGACAGAGAAGAAATAGAGGGAGGAATGGAGCCATAAAAATGGTTATCAGAGAGGTCAAGAATTGTAAGATCCGTGAGTTGAGAAATGAGAGGAGTGAGGCGACCCGAGTAGCCATTGGGATCAAGAGTGAGTTGGGTGACTCGAGTCGAGTCAGCTGAGCAAGTAATACCACAAGTGAAGTGGCTCCGGCGAGGAAGGAGACATGGGTCCGCGGCGGTGAAATCCCAAGAACCTAGACATGACCATGAAGGGATTGAATTGGGCTTGATCAACGATTTAAAGGCTTTCAAAGCTGAGATGTCTTGGGGGGAAGTAAGAGCTGAAACAAGCACAAATTCAGCCAAGTTGAAGAGAAACAAGAGAAAGAACAGAAATTTGATCATTTTTGCTTGGTGATCAGGGGAATTTGATAACAGAGAAATAGGAATCTGCATCAATCAATCAAAGGGCGGGGGGAAATGGGTTGAAGGACTATAGTGGCGGAGGGTAAAGAGGAGAATTTTGACGAGTGTAGGTGTGGCTGGAGAGCACTAAAAAGCATACACTAAATAATGAGGTATTGGCCATACCGACTTACACGTTTGTATAATATATGTAGGTGATGAAGATATTTAAAGGTGGGCCTCGGATTTGCTGTCCGTTGGATGCCCGATTCTCTGTCTTTTTTTTTTTTTCTCACCAGAAAAAAAAAAAGAACCCATATTTGAAACTATGGAAAATGAATTATGGGTCATAGAGTTTGAAATATAAATTATTATAATGAAATTTATAAATAATTTTATATATTTTTAATAAACTTAAAATGAGATGTTTAGACGATAATCCTCGAAATGAAAAGAGAAGCATAATTGGGTTGTTAAGGAGACAAGTAAGCATTTTGATTTTAGTATAGATTGGTACCTAAACAAGACTTTAAATAAAAGCTTATCCTTCCTTAATCCAAACTTCATATGCCATTGTCATGATTATTGCAATAATTACGTTAACTACCGTTTGAGTATGCCACTAATCATTTCAGCTTTCATTCTGGACTTCGATTACTTTATTTTTTTCATTTTAAATTTAGTAATGCGTTCAATTTGTCACTAAACATTTTAAATATGAAAAATTTATTAGTAAAATATTTTAACCATTATAAAGTATTTTATCGATAAAATATTATCAAGAAATTATTGACAATAAAAATAAAATCATCATAATTTATCACTGTTTTTTTTTTATAGACTTTCTTTTGTTAATCTTTTCATTATGATAATGAAAATAAATATTTATTTATAATTAATTAATTTAATTATCAAAAATTATTTTTATTTTTTAAGTGATGAGAACGTATTTATTTTAATTATTTTATAATTAATATAAATGATTATTATCTCAATAAATAAAAGATTGTTTTTGTGATTGCATTGTGATTAGTGGGTTAATTAAATTGGAAACAATCATTAAAATAATAGTTAATTCAGAAGTATCCTTTAATTATTTTAATAATGTCAATTATAACTTTTTAAATTAATTGTTTGATTGTTGTTAAAGAAAAATGCACTTTTCATATAATATTGATAACTTGCATTATCAATATGTTTCTTCATTCCTAAGTAACCATGTTAACCATGTTTTCATTCATTTCCAGCAGTTTTGACATCATATTACATGGTAATTTGCATAATTTAGAACCATACTCTACATAGCATACAT
>CANYBF010666810.1:0-38530 GCA_948192965.1 Dalechampia spathulata
ATAATGTGTATATGCAAATTGATCATTAATGATATACATTCCATGACCTATTTGTGATGGTGTCAAAGATGATAAATTAATTAATGCATTATATGAATCATGATGATGATAATGATATTTTAATTATGTGGATCATAATGATGATATACTTAATGCTTATGAAAATCATATGTCAATATACAACGGTGATGTTTGGAAGTAAATTTCGGAAATGATTACATTGGAAAATTAAAATTAGAAAAGTCTATGATTTACATGATCTGTACATATATGATACATGAATGAACAAAGTTTTCATATGTTATGTGTTAAAGCACCACTAAGTTTTATACTCAGTGTTTATCATTTGATAGACATAGGTTTACAGATGATGGCAAGCACGTATTTCCCAAAGGACCAATTCAGCAGAAGTTTTCTCTGAGGACAAGAACTTGGTTAGGGGCAAAGTAAATTGATTAATTAGTTTAAAATAATCAGTAAGGCTGTAAACGTAAACAGCGCACCATTATTTAATAAATAGGTAAACACAAACATAATGTAAAAGAAAAAAAAATTCATACAAATCCCTTGTAGAGTAATTAGTGGTTTCTATGTATTGGTGATCATTAATTATTTTATGGGAGCATATCGCGTTGTAAAGGCATGACAAAGCAGCCTTTTTAAAGGCTTTCAACTCAATGAGCTTTTTTTTCTTTTCTTTTCATTTTTTTTAGAGATTTGGCTTCAAGAGAAGCTGGGGATTCTAGCACCACTAGTGAATGATCCATAAAGGTACACACCCTGTAGCCATATGAGAAAAGGCTACACCTTTTATGAGGTGAGAACACTAACTGTTGACCCTAACTTTTCACTCGCGCACTGTAACATCATATTTTCTTCAATTCAGCTTAGTACAGGGCCCTGATGTTAACCCCAATTTGCATACATGCCTTTTAGCCTTCCCTGAGTGCTTTGGACATGCAAAGCATATTACATTTTGTTTATGGAAAGCGGAGCACATAACATGTGTTTTTTGATATGCGGAGCATATAGTGCTACATGCTGCGTATGTTCAAAAAATATACGTATAGTGCACAGCCTTTTCCCATGCAAATCTAATATGCTCCATATGTCCCCATGCATTTATGCTCCAAATGATGCTTGTTTGACATATGGCACACATCCCAATGCACTCACATTAGGTGACATACATAGGTCAAAAATCCATCATGTTAGGCATATACTGCTACATGTTGTACATATAACCTTTTTCTACGCTATATGTTATACATAAAGCACTATATGATGCACATATCATGCATAATTTTCCAAAATCTTATATTGTTTATCAATTCCTTAGCAACCCAAAAGCCTTTCCTTTAAATATATGCCTCGTATTTACGGAAAAGAGGTCTGAAATTCATAAAATCTACCCAAACTCTGCTAAATTGAATTCTCACTTAATTAAACACTTAATTAAGTAATTAATCTAAGGTTAGTAATTAAGTAATCCTCCTTTAAATCCCTAATCATATTTGGAATCAAATTTTCAAAAGATAAGCACTTAGTGAGTGTAGAATGCCTATTCTTTTCTCATTTTCTTTTTGATTTTTATTGATTGGCTTCAATCATGATTGTAACAATAGCATCTATGGCTTATTCATAGTTTGAATGATCTATAACAACCATATATCTATTAAGATTTATGATTTAATTCATATTTTTACCTAAAAACACATTTTCCTTTGATTTTTACTTACTATATGTTATGCATAACATGCTATATATGCCACATATAGTGTATATGTTATGGCATACATCATGCTATGTGTGGCACACATAGTTGCTAGATTTCTCAAAAACTTATGTTTTTCATTCATTTTTGCTTGATTTTGATCATTTTTTGATGCCTATCAAAGTTTTTAGTAGCATTAGAGATTTCATAGTAACCCTAATGATCTAAAATCATCATACATTGATCCTACATTATTAATTTTAGTTTTAAAATTAAATTTTCAAGTTAAATGCTTATTTAATTTGTTGATTTATTATGATTAATATGATTGGCTTATGTTGGATGTGTTTTCTATTTCTAATTAACATTTGAATGATGTTAGAGTCCTCCAATTTATTATGTCATGATTAATTTCACTTGATTTTGCCATTAAATCATCTTATTTTACTTATTTTTCTCAATTAATGCCATTTTAATTATGATTTATTTGTCTCTTTACATGTTTGGCTTAATTGGATGTTGATTTATTTCTAAATGATGCCATATGTGATCTTAGAATCTTTCAATTATGTTATTGATCAATTTTGCCTAAAATTGATTATTTTCATGATTTTCACAACCTAACTCATGTTTATTATTATGTTTTATGATTGTTGCCATTATATTCATCAAAATTTGGCGTTTAATTTGTGTTTTCATATGGTATTGAATTGGTCATTTCAGTCTTAAATTTTATTTACCACTAACAACTACTTGTCTATTTTACATTTTCCATTTGTGCATTTTTGGCTCATACTGCTTGAGGCATTTTCTCAAGTGGAGGAGATATTGCTTAGCATCTTAAATTTCAGTATCATTAAAGATCCTTTATAATATAATGAGCCTTTATTTTATTAGTTTCCCCTGACATATATGATTTAGCTTTATTTTATCGTGTATCCCTTATCTTCCTCTATGCCTTTCTTTAGGCCATTATTGTTAATTTTCATTCATATTACTATGCTTATTTTATCATTGTTATATGATGTATGCTATGCCATACCATCTCATATGTCATGCCTATGCCATGCTATCTCACATGTCATGCTTATGTCATGTCATCTCATATGTCATGCTTATGTTATGTCATCTCACATGTCATGCTTATACCATGCCATATTACATGTCATGCCTATGTCATATCATCTTTCTCATGTCATGTCTATGCCATGTTATCTTTTACATGTCATACTTATGTCATGTCTTCCTTTACATGTCATGCTTATGCTATGTCATCTCGCATGCCATGCATATACCATATAAAATTCCACCATGATTATCATATCATGATGCCATGCTATGATTATTATATCATATTTTTTATGTTATATTTGATATGATTGATGCCATGCTATATTGCATTGTGTGCTTATTTAATGCTTATGAATGCTCACTTACCTAGGGTAATTAACTTGACTAAAATGGTAAAATCAAACTTGAAACTCTGAGGGAATAGATCTTCACCACCCAAACCCATCTTTGAAGGGTTTGCCTTAGCACTCATGTTATGGGTCAGTTGAATGAAATTCAAAACCATTTGATGGTGACTTCATCTTATGACTCTTTTGAGTCCATCTCATTCCTCAATGTAGCCCCTTTAAATGACTACATTTTCACTCCAAGCAGGCCTTTTGGTCCATATATTGTAAGCTTTGCTCTGCGTCACAGCAAAAGCCCCACCCATACTGGTATTTGAGGACTAGGTCGAGTGAATGAGGGCCATTCTTGAGAGTGAGGTTAGGTGGACCTATCCTTTATGGCACATCCAATACATGATGGTGAGGACATATATAGACTATATTTTGCTATCAAGATTCAGACACTACACTCACTACAGTCCTACCAGAGTTTCTCCATAGTGGGACTCTGTTGGTATGAATATGACTCAGGTTCTCTGATAATGATAATTTAAGAGCAATTCATGAGAGGGACATCCTCTCTGATATAGGCTAAGTAACCTCATCATCAGTGGCAATAACAACCACACCATCATCTAGTGCAAGGTGGATGACACACTTCCCAGTGGATGTAACCATAGCTAGCTCAACAATAAAGTAAATGATACAAGGATATTAAGAACCATGAACTCTACCATTGACTCGATCTACTTAATAGTTACAGTGGCGATGAAGGTCCTAGTAATCTCCCATTTAGACTCATCATACACCCTCATGATAATCTTAGATGGCTTTAAGTTTGAAAGCTGAATCCTAAGCTTGGGTAACACCTTAAGTGGACAAACGTAGATGCTAGAACTATCATCCACTATGACATAAGGAGTGGAGAAGTTCATGATATGCACCCTGATGAAGAGTATCTTATTATGATGAATACCCTCGGTCGATAAATCTGCATTTGAGAAAGTGATCATGCTAGACTTCAACTCCTAATTCACCAACTGACTCTTCATGTTAAAAGCAGAGGTAGATGGAGAAATCCTCATGCTAGAAAGTGCCTCAATAATAGCCCACTGATGCTGTTAGAAAGATAACACTAAGTTTTAGATAATGATGTTAGCCTGCATTTTCTTTAACTACTTGACAACTACAGTCCCTAGCTGAGCAACCTCTTTACCCTTATCAGTAGGTTACGGAGCTGGAGCACTGCTTGGACTAACCTCATCCATGATGAGTTTAGCCTCAGTCAGCTTCTTTGGAGCTTCCAACTTCTTCCTAAGATTGGGAGGAGTGAACACCTTACCACTTTAGGTCATGTTTTGGACTCAAGAGGATATCTTGTTTGCACCCAACCCTTTCTACTGCTTGGGAGCCTTAGGTACTAGTTTGGCTGCCTTGAGAGTCATGGACAACTCACCTTTCTTTGACTTTTAAACCTCTGCCAATTCAAACTTAGAGGAACCTTGAGTAGCTAAAGACTTATTCTCTAAACTATCATACCATATGTCAATGGCACCAATATTAAACCCATCATCAAGCTAAAAACTAATAAAAGGAATCTGAGATTCTAGAAATCCTGATTGGAGTTAAGAACCAGAGATTCTAGAAATCCTGATTGGATCATGTAGGTGCAATTGGGTTTATAGTAGTTAGGTAATGAGTTTGTTTTGGTAGAGGGTTTGGATTTTGTAACATCCTCATTTACACTACCATGAGAAATATGCTACAAAGTGATATAAAGATGAAGTATAAGTATGCATAAATATGTGAAATTCGTGCTTGATGTGTAAAGGATACATGTTTTGATTTAATATGTTAAATGATGTCTTATGATGGAATCTATATTAATTATGAGATGTCTTGACATATTTTACATGTTATTAAATGTTAAATTATAAGTTAAAAATGCCTAAGTGCGAGTTTAAGAATCATTAAAATTAATGGTGAATTAAATGTGAAATGAGGACATAAATGGAATTTTCTAAAATGATAAGGCTATTTAATGAAAATATATTTTATGTATGGAATGTATGAAAGATAGGAAAGTTAAGTTGATGAATTTACTGTTTTATTGTAATCGAATGGAATTTTGTTATAGTGTATGAATTTATGTAAATTATTAACTTGTAACCCTTGAATTAGCCACTTATTGTTTAAAGTGTGTGAATGATGATTAATAGTATTTCTAAGGTTTGGTATGCTTGAATGACGAGGGAAAGATGATTACATATGTAGATAGCTTGGTTACAAAGTTATTGTCTAATTTAGGAATATTTTGGGTTGCATTATTTTAGGGGGAAGAAGTGTGTAGCCCTTGTGTTTATATGAAAACATAATTGAATATGATGTAAGAAAAATAATGTAAATTGTGATACATAATTCAAGGCTTGTGGCTTTTCCAATTTTGGCAGCCTTAATGGATGACTTAATTTGCATGCTATAGGTTGAATTAAACCTTGTTGAGTCTAGTTTATTTGGTATATGACATGCTTAATTTGGAGGTCAATTCATGAAGGTTAGGGGCTTAAGAAGGCTGAATTTTCATGTAAGGGCAGCATGTAGGCTTGTTTTAGAGATGTTACTTGTATCATGGTATATTACATGTTTTTATGCTTTTCAACTACCTTAAATGATTTGGTATGAATATGTAACATATTTAGTTATGTTTTATGTAATTAGGTTGTCAATGATGCATAAGTTTTGGGGCCATATTTAAAGGGGTTTGTGCATCAAAGTGCTTGGAAGAAGCATGCTTGTGAATTAGTGCATGTGTATGTAACTTTAGGCATATTAGAAGTTGTGTATGCCTTTTTGCAAAATTGTATCTTTCAGTTATATTTCCATTATAGGGCATGAGATTTATGTATGGTTTGTGATTTTAGGAGTTATTTATAATAGGGATATAAATTGCACAAGTTGGTGCAAATTGCATGGTGTTTTGTGATGTCATGCATGAAGCATGTGTCAGTAAGGGGATGCCATGTTATTTTATTTAAGGATACTTTACTTACTAATATTATTTGATGAAAGTGAATTATTTTGGTCATGTATGCTAAATTTTATGCTATATAACATTGAGTTGTGCATGTTTGAGTTGGTATACAATTTTTGTGCATGTTAAGGGCAAAATTAAGAGGCTTGCAGCAATTGTATTTTGACTGCCTTAATATTTGAGTTTTTAAGTGTGTAATATATGGTTGGAAAGCTATTTGAGTCTAGTTTCCAATCTATAAAGATAGTTTTGTTTTAAGGTCATTTTGTGGTCAAAAAATTCATGCCATTCAGACTATTACATTGAGGGAGCATGTCACATGAATAGGGATTGGATTTTGAGCTTGTGGATAATTACAATTTGACAACTTTAATGATGAAGTTTTTGGACTTGTAATATACCATTAGAAATCTCTTTAAATCTAATTTTTAATGGCATGAGACTTCTTTTATTCTAAGATAATTTACTTGGCTAAAATATTCATGCAAGGTAGATTGTTCCTCATGAATAGAATGTTTTTTTGTATTTGATATGATAACTTATTTTAAATGCTTGCATTGTATACCTTAATGATTGAGTTTTTGAATATAATTTATTTTAGTATAAAGTATGATATTAATTGAGTTGATTATCATAACATTTTGAGTGATTGATTAGAGCATGCATAGTTTTGGAATTCATAAGGCTGGAAAATTGTACCTTGAGCTGGACCTCAGGGTCCAAAATTCCAATAGCTTTTTCCTTCACATAATATACATGCTGGATTTTCATACCTTGAACTGGACTCCAAACTCTCATGGTCCAAACTTTTAACAACTCATTATATTATATATTTCAATGTTATATGTGGTTCAAAAGAAGATTTATATTTATCACCAATGGGTTTGGATAAATGAAAATCAATTGCAGGTTTGTGATGTTTATTAGCTGATTCATTATTAGTGGATCGGTGGGTAAGTTATTAAGTTAACTTAATATTAATATGTAGTTACATGTTTTATTTAATATTTTTACTATACTATGAACATGAATGGTCAATGTTAAATTAAAAGTGATTACCAAAGAGTAGAGTTTACACTGTATGATATCACGACCTATTTAATAAGGTCGATAGTTAAAGTATCATTTTTATTGATATTTTATCTAATGATATATGATATGATGACTTACTAAATGAGGTCAATAGATAAGTTATCACAGAGATAGAGATATTATGTGACGTTTATGCTCTTTCTTTATAAAAGATCATAAGATATGAAATGTGTATAATAGTTTATGATGAAAGATTATTAATATACTATAATGTTATATAGTTATAAGATAACAATGTGCGAATTACCATATCTATTATTTATAATTATATTAAATATGGTATTTCAGCTATGATGTGTCATGATTTGCAATGAATATTTAATAATGGTTTATAGTTGATGGATTATAATATCACAACCCATTAATCAAGGTCAATTAACAATATTTTAATGTACTTATATCATGATGCTGACATATTTTCATCATAGCATCATAGTATAACGCATACATATCATGTCATAAATCATCTATATACATATTCATATTCATGGCATGACATTGAGGAATAAGGAATGAGGAAAATGAGTGAAAGTGAGACAATGATCAACAAAAGCGTACTCGGTAATAGAGATGATGGGTTCCATTTATTAAACCAGAGATAATGAGATGTTCCTATAGGAACAAAAGGTACTAGTACGATGAACCTAGTACAGGATTATGCACAATCATAGAGCTGATATTAAAATGCTGAACATGGTCGCATTCATGGAAATGATATCAGAGAAAGAATGCAGAACATGGTCAAATTCTCATAGATATAATAAAATGAAATGATATAAGAAAAACAGAGGAGAAATGCCTAGCATAATGGCATTCATGATACATACAACATTGCTTTGCTATATAATCATACATATACATTTATAAACAGATGTTTACAGTGCTAATGCACAAGGCATGGTTATGCAATAAAGGATATGAAATATAGTTATTTAAGCTTATGCTCATAGACAGCAATGTTATACTGAGAGTATGATGTTATTCATTGATAGCATTTATATGCTGATCATTTAGAGAGATATACAAATATAGATAATGATTTTTATTCCTTAATATATTATGAATTGCTAATGACAAGAATACACGACATCATTAAAGTATGACATTTTATAGTACTTACAGGATTTAATTATGTCATAGAAATATTTATAGCAATGATGATGAAAGATATTGGCGTATGTTAAAACAATATAGTATACATATTATGAAACTTGTATTTCTCACAGGTACACATGAAAGGTTATAGATTCAATGGATACAAGTGGTGTTGTATCATGATAAATTAGTTGTTATAGAATTCCAGTGAATGTTCTATAATATTATAGATCAACTATGTTTATAAATGATAATTATATGCATGAGTTGCTTGATAATACTATTCTTGATTGATTATATCATAATGTAACTGTGATTTACGATTAAGATTAATTTATATCATAAACATTGACATCATGAAAACTATTATGTAATACATGATTGGTTTATAATTACTATGCTTCATGATTATAGCACCATTGAGTTTTATACTCAACGCTCGTCATTTGATGGATGCAGGTTAGAAGATCTTCATGAACCACTCAAATCCTAAAAAACCAGTTCAGCAGGACTGACTTTGATGCAAAGACTTGGACCAGTATAATGTTCTTCTATATAGTTATATTATGCAACTAGAGGAATGTATTAAGGCATTAAATACGTGTATGTGATGTGAGTTATAATATTATTAAATGTTTTTCTTTAGACACGATATATAGTATGAATTTTTACATGTATCAAGTTTGTGAGAAATAAATTGTGTATGTTTTTCAGTTACTTGTATGTATTGTTTTACAAAGATAGAGTTTTAAAGAAAAAAGAAATTTTACATCCCTTGTAGGATAATCAATAGTTTCCATTTATTCAAAGACTATTCATTATTCTATAGGATCATGTTGTATCGTGAGGGGTGTGACATGTAAAGTGGTATCAGAGCAAGGTTTACTCATAGTGTCAATTTTGCATGTTATGTATGGTATCTTATGTTTACTGCCTATAAAATAAGGGTTGCATAATGAGGAGTTATCACGCCTTACTACATTGTGACATGCTCTCGTAGAATAATTAATGATTTATAAATAGATGGAACCATGAATTATTCTACAATGGATGTAAAAAAATTTTTTAATGTATGTAAAGTACTTACTACATTTTAAATTTATGAAAACATTAACCTCACATTACATACTTACATTTACTGCCTTAAACATTATTTTAATTACTTGATAAAATTATTTAGAAACTTTAAACTAGTCTAAGTCTTTGCCATCAAAGAGAGTCATGTTGTATTAGTGCTTTGGGATTCATGTGTTCCAACCATCTGTTAACCTACATCCATCAAATGACAAACATTGAGTATTTCACTCAGTGGTGCTTAAAACATAACATAGAAAATATAATCATATAAAATACCTTTTTGAACAATTCAGATTTATCAACCTTTATTTGTTCTCTAAAATATTCATATCATTGTAATTTATAATAATACCTTATTAAATTATTTCCATGATACATATCATACGTTTTCCTATAACATTACCTTTTTCATTTAATTCTATAGGCAATAAAATCTTAAATTATGTATACCATATTATTTATCATATACTCATATCCACTATTTCATTTCATTTAAACATTTCCATAAAATGTTCATATTATATAATCATTATAATCATCAACTTGTCTATATTATATTTTAATTTCTTCAGTAAATCATTGTTACTTATAGAAATAATTCATATGTCAATAACTTCTCTAAAATATCCTTTCAACATGCTATCATCGTTAAAAAGTTAATATTATATATCATCATTCCATAATAATTTTCACAATAATCTAAATTGTTTAAACACATGTACAAAACCAACATCATCACTTTCATAAACGTTTTAGAATATAATAAAATCCTGTAAGTGTTCATAAATACATAATTAATAATACTAATTATTTTCTTTATCAACATTTAACATATATTTAACATCAATGCATAATATCATACCTTCATCAAACATTATTACTTGTAAGTATAAGTTCCATTACTGTATTTCATAATTATACTTATTGAAATAGAATTATCCATATATATTAATAATATATTTGTACTATTATCCATCATGACATGTCGTATATCATTATTCAATGTACATATCTTTATAAGCACAATTATGGTGCATTCATTATTCCATCATCATGATCATTTTTTTATTCTTGAGCATAAACTCCAATCATTTCATTAAACTTATCATATAATAATGCAATGTGGCATGTAATATAACATATGCTATCATTAATCATACTTATATCATAATAATAAAGTACTTCATCATAATTCAATTTATCAACATAGAATTCCCATGGCAAAAATTAATTAAGCTATCACCATATCTATCAATCATATGGTATTAATATAAATACCAATCAATATATCATAAACTAATATTATTAATAATTTTCTTTACTATTATGAATGATTTTCATTTTATAATCATTATTTATTAACATTTAAAATTTATGTCATCATCATCATTTTCAAAGTCAATATCATCACAATTGGTAAATATAAATGTCATAATATGAATTATCATATATTAACATATATATACCCTAAGAAATTTAGTTTCATTAATAACTATTATTCCTCATGCTCATGATGTAATAAAAAATATTATATACAATAGAACATGTAAATACATGTCAAAAATTCAAGGTAAGTTAAAAACTTATTTGTCGATCTAAAAATTAAGGAATTAGCTAAACTAGCATAAACCTGTAATTTCCTTTCCTTTTTCAAATTTCTAGTGGTACGTGTTGATTTTCCTCTAAACCACCTAAAATATAATACATTGTCCATATTTAATTAAAAGATTGAACATCACTATTAATTATCTATAATTCACACATTTACAAAAACATTGCATTAAATATTTAAATATTCTATTATATTACTAAAGTTCACGTATATTAAGTTAATTTATATACCAAAACACATCATTAAATAAGAAAATTTTAATAGCATTTAAATTAAAAATTACTATTCATATAGACTATGTTAGTCATCATATTACACGAGACAAAATATAAAAATTATGATATTAAAATAATGAATTTTTTAAATTAATGAAAACTAAATTTAATACATTTTCAAACAATATAGTATTTATAAGAGAATCCATTCATTTTATATAAATAATACTTATGTTAAAATTAAAAACATATATATACTAATTTTTAAAACTAACTTAGTATTTTCCTTCATTAATAATAGAAATTCCATTAACTTAAAATAAATTTAGTATCATGTTAAAATAAACCCAAAAGCTTCTTAATAATAATACATTATACTTATATTAATTCATTTATTAAGATGGCTAATTAGAGTAAAAAAATCATTTAAATTACTTCCTTTTAAAACCTCAAGAAATAACCTCTTATAAATTTTATTTCTCATAAGCTACTTAAATTCCAATTTAAATAAATTTAAAATCATTAGAAAATAGATTTAATAAACTTCCAAATGATATGTCATACATAAAAGAAATTCATTCTTTTAAATACATAATATATATATATTATTTTAAAATTGCATAATAAATTACTTTAGTACATAGAGAACCAATTTATTATTAAAATAATTTAGATATCTTAGTAAAGTAAACTTTAAAACTTTCTAATGAGATATTATACATATCCTCATTTATTTATCAACATAGCAAATTTAATATTTTAAACCTTAAGGAAATAATCCTTTTTATTTCTTTTAAATGACCATTTAAATATTAATTTAAATAAACTTATTTATTAGAAAAGAGATTTAATAAATTTTAATTTATTATTACAAAATTCATAAAACCATTTAAATCACAAACTTACAGGAGCAATTCTACTTCCAATTTGCAAATCAACACAACCATAATTGAATATAATAAATGCACACCTAGAAAATCCCTCAACAACATTATTTCTACTCATACTGCATATTCAAAGAAAATCATACAATACATATACATAGCAGCAAATTTGTCCCTTTAATGCCTAATATCCCAAAATATCGAATTTTAAACATTGTAAAATCGCAGCTCATTTCTACATATCAGTTTACAAATGTTCCTTATAGCAAACAATAAAATAATCTTCACAGCAGCAATATTGTTGTCTTTAATCTACCAAAAAAAAACTAAAAGGATTTATAACCATGCCTTCACTCATAAACTCACCTTTAAAGAAATTTTTTTTTGAACCTTCCTTACACCTTGCAATTAGCACTTAAAAATTTAAGAAAAAGTGGCTAAAATGATACAACTAAGTTCTATCTTGACCCACCAAAAAAATCTTCAACAAACATCACCTATTTTCTTCATTTGATCTTTTAAAACTAAATTTTGAAGCAAATCATGCATGCATTCACTTATATGGATGGATCGACTGAAGATTTAAGAGCAGATTGAAGAGAAATGCTATGGCAATAGGAAGAAAAAGAAAGACTCAAGCGTTACTGGAAATTTTGGTATGAAGAAGAAGGGAATTTTTGGATGAGAAGAGAGAACAAAGAGAAGATAAGGAGATAAGAAAATGATGGTGAGAGTTTGGCTCAAAGTAGAAGATAAATAAGTGGAATACGGTGGAAGCTTCGAGATAGAAAAGGAGTGGTAGAGGGGTTTTCCTCCTTAATTTAATTTTAATTAAAGAAAATTTCCACCAAATATCCATATACAAAATATACAATATACATACAACATACAAAATACACCATTTATACTTTCTGAAAATTTATATTTATACACCATACATAACACTAATGCCTATACATATATATGTATACAACAAATTTCTCTGATACCAAAATCTCACAGAAGGCGTAAAATTCAAATAAGTTCAAGCTCGAAGTCGACAGCATCATCCACTACGTCATCCTCCACCTCAGATTCTTCAGATCATGTAATACAGTAATGAAGATGATTATTATAATATTGTAAAACCAATAAGAAAAAAGGATAAAAAGAAAAAGAAAGAAATAAAAAAGAAAAAGAAAAAAGAGTCTTGTCACACCTAGCCCATACCTGGGGTAACATGCTCCCGTGGCACACACGACGACCTCTTGTATGGGAAAAGCCATCACATATACCACAAGGGATACATCGTAATACTTTTACAACGAGGTCATATGGGGACATGTCCCTGTAATTGGTGGCAATAAGGAACATCATACCTTGGACATCCATGCATTCAAACAATATAGTTAACAAGCAACTCTGATTATATTACGGTTAAGACTATGATAGTGAGTTATGTACAAATCTGGTTACATATCTTGTACAACCAGTGTCACCAAAATATGGGACGACTACTGCCTCTACGACTAATACAGTGACAAAGCAAAAGAAGCCGGAGTATGCCCCAAGGGTCCAGTACCACTTTAAGATCCGTCTGTCTCTACTGACAACCTCTGTCACTTCTCTGATCGCTCTCTCGAAGACTCTGAACCTACGTTCATTAAATGATAAATGCTGAGATAAACTCAATGGTGCTAGTGGTCATATAAGCAAGCACATATGTAAAGAAAGGTCAACATAAGCATCTTTCAACAATCATACAGTTGTCATATACAGCACAAGCACTAACACAATATCTCATCCGGGATAACACAATGAAGAGTATCTACATGTTATGCAATTATGCTTTACAGTCTCCCTTATCCTTACTTCTTACATTCACTCTTGTTTTCCTGTAATTGTGTACATTCCTTTCACACATACTGGGCATATATACATGTGGTGCTTTGCACCCATTTCCTACTGTAGGTCTCAAGACTCATCTCCCTTATGGAGGTTATTCATCTAAATGATTCATTAAAGGAATCCCATCATCACTATTTGACCCAGTATGCCCAGATCTTAGCTCTGCCCTCTTCTCTCAGTTTCTTTTCTCTCCTTTCCTTTCCTTCCTTTATCACCATGCATGCCATGGACATATTACATACACTTATGCTTCATGCCATAAAGGTATATGCATCTATTCCATCACATCATAAGGCCCTATCTTCATAAAGCAGTGAAAAACATCAAGTAATAGCATATCAGGCACAAGCATCAACCCAACACGCCTAAGCAATAACATATCCATATAAAACCTCATGCTTTGACTTTACTTAAGTCTCAAGGTATAAAAAAAAATAAGCCAAAGCAGGTCAACAAGCATAAACCTAACATAAACCTAGCACAAACCTGGAGTCAAACTACTTCTAGAAGAGGCTTGTAATCCCGTCTTTATCAATCACCATGTTAAATTCCTAGTTCTCACACCTCCAAGGCCACTAAGAACTCTTCCCCTGTTAAATATAAGGGTTAAAGAAGGTTTTAGAATGATAAGGAAGGAAGAAAATTTTAATACTTATCCATTGACTCGTCAAACTTAAGTCGCGTATGGCTGTACCAGATTCCGTACGCCCATACAGAACTAAAACTCCTGACAAGTGAAAACTCCTGCGAGTAATGGTACGCCCGTACCATCCTAACTCACCTGACAAACCCAATCTCTTGCGAGTACACGTATGGCCGGACCACCCTTTGATATGCCCGTACGGCCTCCAGGAGCCTAAGACCCCTCATTTCCCTTATCTGGTACGCCTGTACAGTGATCTGTACGTCCGTACCGTCACTTAAAAACCAAGCTATGTCTCCACCAAAGCCTATTCCTCAAGGTATCTACACTAAAACCATTGCCATACCTAAAAACACTTTCAAAACAACCCTAACGTACATAATGGTTATCCCTCACCCAACCAAGAAGATACGCTTCCCAATAAGGCTGCAGCATCAAAAACATACATATATATATACATATATCATGCGTACACACATCATAAGCCAAATTCATCAAACCCATGCATATATCCAGTATCAATACACAAAGACCAATATATTATCATACGTCTTGACCTACCATTCATCGTACATTCACAAACACATGTGCACGACTCCTAGGGTCTCTAGTGTGGATGTGACAAGTCCTCTGAAGACTGGTATTAATAGTATATCAGTATTTTAAAACTAATTTTAAGCCTCCTCAAGAAGGAAAAAATATTCCTCCTCTTATGTATTTTTGTATGTGTTTCTTTACACCTTGGGCATATCAATGGTATTTAGATTTTTCATATATTTCGGGAACTTATATTCCTACTATAATAAAAAAAGCATTAGATAAAATGGTGGACTGCTTTTAAAAATACTATTACAGAAGTAACAGTAAAACAATGGATGGATAAAAGACAAGCTCTCACATATAGTGGAAGGGTGACCCTTCAAGATCACCCTTCGTTTGGGTCCCAAAAGGCTCAATGTCAAGCTATATTGGCAGTAGCTAAAACGTCTGAAGAATATAGTGCAATTTGTAAGCAGATGTTTGAATGTTTAAGTAAAGCATCTTTCGCCTTCTATGAGATTTCTTGGAAGATGCTTTACTTGACTTGGATCTTTCTGGTTTTACTGTTTCAGATGTTGAACCTAAACATTCAAACACCTAATTTTCTATTCCTTTTAATTGATTGCTAATACTTGCTAAGCTAGCATTACTAAAATTATTTTATTCTATTATTTTCCTATAAGGATCATTTTCTACCATTATTTTGAATGGTGAACAGATTATTCATTTTCTCTATGTAAAAATTTACTGGTCATTTTAAGCGGATGTTCACTCTGAATTATTTTATCATTTAC
The DNA here is from genome assembly GCA_948192965.1 of Dalechampia spathulata. Classification (NCBI taxonomy): domain Eukaryota; kingdom Viridiplantae; phylum Streptophyta; class Magnoliopsida; order Malpighiales; family Euphorbiaceae; genus Dalechampia; species Dalechampia spathulata. The sequence continues at coordinate 15,982 of CANYBF010666810.1, forward strand.
TTGCCATTTTGGTCTTTTATCCCTTACTATTATTGGACTAATATGATCTTCTTTTATTATTTTATACCATTTAAAAAATTTTATTTTAATTTTATTTTGGTATACAAATTCAAAATATTCATTTTTGCAAAATATAGAAATTATTTCTTTCCATTAATTTTTCTAATTTTTCTAAATTCTTTTGTTTTGTTATTTCTTTATAAAATTCATCTTTATTCCAATGAAATTCTTTATTTATTACATTAACTTCTCTATCTATATTATTTATATTTTCTGTTATAACCGATACTAATGATGAATTTGGAGATAAAAAAGTATTTTGATTTAAATAATTTTCAAGTGGACTTGGTTCTGTATATACTGCCTGTGGGATTGACAAGTTATAATCTACTCCTTTCATTTAAAGATTTTTACTAGATTCTGAAGTATTTAAAGTAGAAAATCTTGGTTTTATTAATGTTTGAATTATCAGTTTAAAATCATTTTCTTTATATGATGCATATATTACCGAGGGTAATTTTGAAATTCTTCCTAATTCTTCTGTAGAAATGGATGAGGATGAATCTGTATATCTACTACTTATACTTCTTCGATTAAATTTTAAAGATACTTTACCATCTTCGTATTGTTCAATTTTACTTAGATTAACATTAGGTTTTATTATTTTCTCAGGTTTTGGAGGAGATAATGCTCCTTCTAATATCCATTCATCTAGGAGTGAAATATCTTTCCATTGTATAATTTTAGGAATTACCGTATTTGTTTTAGTTAAATTAGTCTGTAAAAATCTAGTCTCACCAATTTTAGGTTGTAATTTATATTTAACTCCAAATGCAGAAATCATTACTTTATAATGAATTTTATAAATTAATGCTATTGGTACTGATCCTTGCAACATTTTATAATTATGGGTTTTTATTTCAAAAACCATACTTTTTAAAATATTTAAATCATTTAATGAAATGATCATGTTTGGATATACTTCAAATGATATAGGTCTTTCACTCAAACTTGATTCAATTGATCCTAATAATAAATCTTGAAAATTTACAAATCTTGCATCCCTAATTACTGCTAGAATACTCGTATTTAAACCTTCTCTTGTTAATGGTTTTATTCCAACTTGAATTAATCCAATATGAACATACTTGAATCTTTTACTTCTATAATGATTTAATGTTTTAGGTGATAATAAATTTATTCTTTCAAAGGGTTTACTTAACTGGACATCTCTTTCTTCTGTTTTGATTACATAATCTGTTTTAAATAAGTTTATTTTTGGAATTTTATAAATTTGATCTTTATCAACTTTAGGTATTTCCTACTCATTTATTGCTTTATTAAAATCTTCTAAAATTAATTCATTTTTATTAATTACTCTTCTAATTTTTTATGATTCAAAATCTTCAGACTTTATCATGCTCATAGATTTACATAAAAAAGGTTCCATTTTTAATAATTAGTGATAATATTTTGATCTTCAAAATGGTTGTGGTCACTGCTCTCATTGCCCTTAATGCCTTCAGTTGCATATGAGACTTACTTGGCATACCCAAAACCTTGTCAAATTAAAAATATTTTTTACCAATTGTTAAATATTGAAAATTCTTTCTTATGTATTTCTACCTGGCAAAGAAAGCCAGGCTCTAATACCAGCAAATGTATTTTACAATATTGGATAGTTTAATAAAATACAATATAATATTATACAATATTATTTAATTTCTGGTATTTAAAATATCAAATATATAATCAATATATTCATTAATATATATTTCTCTTATTAAATCAAAATACCAACCAAATTGAAAAACAATAAAGTATGTGGTAAATTTGTAAACAGCAATACAAAAATTAAATCTTGTAAATATATCAAATAAACTTATAGTAATAATTTTTCCATATAAATTATTTTATCTAGTCTTGCAATGGATCATAACAATTTATATATCCTGCAATGGATAGGAACAGTTTATTTAGTTTATTATATGTTCTGCAATGGATCGAAATAGTTTATTTAGTTTATTTATTTTAAATTTTTCACATAGCATGCAACAATTCTCAACAAGCAACGGGTTTTTAGGGTTCCTGTAACCTTATCTTGGGATCCCTAGAGATAAGTCTGAATGAGAGGGGAGAAAAGAAAGTGCCGTAAATACGATCTTACAAATTTCAATTATACGAATATAACTTACTTAGGAAAAGAAAATAGAAGAAGAAATTTACTTATAAAAATTTTATAAATTTTTCTTTAAACAATTTACTTTGAATTACCAACAGAATTCTTGAACAAAAGAAGAATGGAAGGAAGTAGAGGAGAAGATGGAGATAGAGGGAGATGGAGAGAGAGAGAGGAAAATGATTTGATGCCTTCACAAGGGGATAGGCTCTCTTTTAAAACAAAATTTCTCAAATCTTTACTATTTGCTTTTACTGTTGATGAACAGTAACTTGTCTACCATCAAATCTTTTACTGTTGGAAAATACTGGATAGTAATTAGCCTGGATTTTTACAAAGATTTGAAGGAATAAGGTTCCTTCTGACCTTTATTCTGAGTTTTTAAAGGACTCTTTTTTCTACTTCTTGGGATAAAATTTCATCAGAAATACCACAATATTGCCACCAATTTACAAACCAACTTGGAATTTTGCTAGGCTTTATATTTTGATCAAAATAAATTAACCATGCATGAGTACAAGTAGGGTTTTGAATACAAAATACTTTTTTCCATGCCTCAACGTAGTCAAAATAATTATATGTAAGACAATAGGGTTTTAAAACTTTAAATTTAACAGGAGTATATAATTGGGGAGTTGGCCATTCTGTAGGATAAATAATTTTTTTAATTTGTATAGAAGAATAAGCAATAATATTTTTAATATTTTTATCAAAAGTATGTTTTATTTTTACTGACTTTGAATCCTCAAGTATACTTAGATAATATTCTTGAGATTTTGCTAAATCCTTAGGGGTAAAATACCAAGTTTTAGGATAGTATTTTTTTAAAACTTCCCAAGGATTTAGATTATTAAATCCTTCCTCAATTTCTATTTCAAAATCAAAAGCAATTTTATTTACCCATTTAGAATAGTTTACAAACGTATAATGGCCCGTGCAGGAATAAGTTTAGATTTTTGGCAAATCCACAGCCTTCAACGGATTTGATAAGTTTTTACTATCTATCATTTGAGATAGACTAGCCATACCTAAAGCGAGTGCGATCGCTTTAGTTTCAAAAATTTTACCTGAGTCCTCTGCTGATGAGGATGCAATATTCTGAAGGGCTTTTACTATTTCTGGAGACTGAGAAAACTCAGAGATCCATTTTTTAAGGTTTCCGATTTTAAGGTCTTCTTTTAAAGTTTTAATGGGTTTTGAAATGTCTTCAGAATGTTCTGAGAGGGCTTTAGTAGAAGAGGAATTGGATTTTACTACTTCTTTTCCTTTATTTTTCTTTCGTCCCATCTTTCTGTAGAAATTCACAAGGAAATCAGGAATATTATTATTACTACCTTTTGTAAATTCAATATCAAAATCAAATATACTTAAAATAGCTTGCCATCTTATAAATATTTGTTTAGAAGCTAAATTTTTAACATCTTTTTCTAAAACATCTTTAGCCGATTTACAATCAATTCTTATTAGAAATTTTTTGTTTAATAAATGTTATTGGAATTTATTGACACAAATTACTATTCTCAAAATTTTTTTTAATAATATAATAGTTTAACTGAGCATGATTCTAATGACCAGATGTGAATTGTATAATACATTCCATATTATCAATTTTTTGCTTTAATATTCCACCATATCCAATATCAAAAGCATTTGTCTCAACAATTTTAAAAGCACTTGGATTAGGAAGATAAAGATATGGAATTTCTTTTACTAAAGATTTTATATACTTTACTATATTCGTATGCTCCTTGGTTCAAGGAACCGTATTTTTTCTTAACCTATTATGTAATGGTTTTATCATTTGGTTTAAATTTGGATAAAAATGAATTACATAATTTAAACAACCAAGAAATCTCTGGAGTTAAACTTTATTAGTTATTATGTCACGAAATTTTTCCCCGAATGCCAGAGTTCTCTCAATTGGTTGAATAATTCCTTGTTCTATATAATGTCCAAGAAATCTAATTTTAGTTTTAAATAAATCCATTTTAGTTTTACTTAATGCTAACCTATTTTTTCTTATAACCATACAAAATATTTTTAAATGTTTAAAATGTTCTTCCATAGTTTGACAAAAAATCAAAACATCATCAATATATACTATATAAAATTTTGAATATGGATTAAATATATCATTCATCATTCTTTGGAATTTAGAGGGGGCATTTTTTAAACCAAACAACATAACATTCTATTCATATTGTTTAAATGGTACTGTAAATGTAGTTTTATAACGATCTTTAGAATGAATTTGAATTTTCCAATATCCTAATTTCATATCAAACTTACTAAAAATATTTCCATTGAAAAGTCTATTTAATAAGTCTTTTTTATTTGGCATTGGGTACCTTATCCACTTTAATGCTACATTCAATGGTTTATAATTAATTACCAATCTCGGTGTTCCCCTTTCAAGTTCTGCACTTTTATTTACATAAAATGCTGCACATGACCATGAGATTTTTAATTTACATATTAATTTTTTATCTTCTAAATCTTTAATTTCTTTTTTACAATATTCTATTAATTCATGATTCATTTGAATAGGTCTTGCTTTAGTAGTTATAAATTTTTCTTCAAAATCATTTTCATAAAGCAAATCTACCATATGTTGCTTCCTATTCCAAAATGCATTTGGATGGTCTCCATATAATTTTTTTTCCATTTGAATTTTTAATTGATTAATTTTATTTTTTATAAATTTATTATTAAGCTTATCATTTACTTTATTTAGATGAATATAATTTTTTAAATTATTTATCTACTCATTTTTTGATTTATTAAAGCATTTATTTCTAATTGTTGAATCAAATAAGCTTTTAACAGATTTAAATTCTTCTTTTTGGGTTTCTCTATAAAATTTATTTTTACTGTTCTATTTCTTACTTTAAATTTTATATATCTATCTTTCACTGAATATGAAGTTATTAAATTAATGAATAGAGTTCCGATAATTACCATATGATTTATTTGCTGAGATAATATAAAAATAATTTTTATTTCTAAATCTTGATTTATTATTGAAGCATCAGTTTTACCTAATATTTTCAAATTTGTTTTATTTGCTGTTGAAAGTTTTTCTTCAGTCTTATCCTAAAATCTTTTAGGTACTAAATTTGATTTCAAGCAATTTAAATCCGCACCAATATCAAATAATGCTATAGTTTCAATTATAAAGTCTTTTGAAAACTTTAATATTAATTTTATCAAATACTTTTGAGAAGTTATTTCTTGTAATAAAAATATAAAATTTTCTGTTACCTCTTCCTTATTTATTTGATTTATATTGGATATATTTTCTTCTTTTTCTTCATCAGAAGAATCAGAAGATGTCTCTAATTGTTTTTCTAATATTTTAATCTTCTGAGTATCCTTACTTGTTCTTTTAATTCTTTTATCTCAACTTTTACTTCTTTTATTTCTTGCTATAGGTTAGTTTTTATTTTAATTTGTATGTTTTTATTTTTATTTAATATCATAGTTAAATCATAGGTCTGAGTTTTATTAGGAATAATTTCTTTAGGTTTTTCTGATTCCTCAAAACTTTTAAGTAATTTTTTAAGAAATTTTTCTTTAGTGGTTATATCCTCAATATGATTTATTAATTTTAACATAGAGTTTTGTTCTTTAGTTAATACATTTAATGATTTTTCTGATGAACTAGTTTATAGTTCATCTATTTGGTTATCACTTTCACTTACTGAAGATTCAGTTTCTGTAATTATATATAATTCCTGGATTTTAGTTATTAAACGATCCAATAATATTGCTGGCATCCCCAACCAGAGAGAAAGAGAGATATATATATATATTAAAAATAATATCATATCCAAGTATTTATACATACAACTTATAATTACTCATTATACAATATAATAAATCATAATTTAATATAATTAAAATATAATATAAAATAAAATAATAAATTATGATGATATAATAAAATACAACATGATACAATAAAATAAAATATATTCATTTATACTTGATATAAATAAAATTCAATGATATTTATATACATATCTAGATATACTTTTTAAATTACCACTTAAAATTTATTTATATAATAATCATCATGTAAAAATCAAATACATATATATATATATATATATATATATATATATTATACCCATTATAAATAAATCTTAAAATTCCACTAACATAACAAATCATAATATTATATATAAAATATAATATAAAATAATATAATATAATATAATATTTCCATTAATTCATGGTACAATTACCATAAAATATTTTTATACGCACTTAACTATTATTTAAGATTTTATTTATTTATTTATATATGTATATGTACATATATTATAATCATCATCCAAAATTAAGTATATATATATATATATTAAAATATTTTTAAAACTCTATGTACATAACATGTATAAAAATAATATCCGCACATTAACAAATTCCCACATAATTACTAAATCTCAATCTAAACGTTGTACACATTTTATATTCATCACATTCCCTAATCAATAATTCTATCAATTATTATCATATAAATATTAGAACTCATATCAATTAGCATGTCATTTAATTTTCATATCATTCTCACATGTCACACCATTCCAAATTTAATCTCAATCATTCACACATATAATCTAAAACACATCACATACATTATCAATACAATGTACCAAATGTGAGGATGTGACACTTATTCACTCCATTATACATTAAACCTTATTTATAACTATACATATATATATACACGTATATATTAACACATATAATTTATTTATATGATCCTTAATCATACATCTTTATTAACTTATGCATACTCCAAAATCAACTATAATTCAACTTACTTTCTCAAATGCATGCATTTCCATGCATTCATAAATTATCGCACCCTAATATACATGTGTTTAATCAATCATCTTAATTAAATATGCTTAAATTTATTATACATATTCAACTTAATCTATTATCAACTTATCATCATTTCTTAATCCAGCTAAACATTTCTTATCGTTATCATAATATTTATGAACTATCATCTTAAAACACATATTTTTTCCATAATTCCATGTCCTTGTCTAATTTTAATCATATAAGAAATAATTTTCATCACTTGAATCATTAATACTGTACATGCTAAAAATGAGGATGTGACAGGAGTCTTGTTAAGTCCTTGTTACTGAATGGTGGGATCTGTTTGCCATAGATATAGAGGAGATACACTTGTATAATTAACATGGTTATCAATGACAAGAAAGATGGCTTGAATTATAGTACATACATGTGATAATTGATACATGAGTAGGTGATTAATGATGATTCATTGATACTTAAACGTATGACATGAACATGTCTGGTAATCCATGCTGCTTGTATATATATAAATATAGACATGTGTATGCACAATAGAAGAAGGAAAGAGAAATGATGATTTATGCATATTAAAGTCTGGTTAAAGTATAAGAAAGCTACATGAATGTACATTATACATATAACACATTCTTGTTTTGATTATATATAAATAATGAACTATGCATGATAAGATGTCATAGTCTTTGTTTTGGTAATATGAATGGTTTACAATATTATTAAGCTATTGAGCTTATGGATATTCTATTATGATATAAGTGCAAGAATTATCTATGATTGATGTTACATAGAGAATAATGACTAAACATATAGATTTGGAATAAAGAGCACACTTATGCTAAAGTACTGTTTAACTTTAAGTTTAGGATTAGTAACATTTTAAGACTATGTTTGTATATCTATATGCATAAGGTGAAAAGATGAAAATAGATATGTGTTTGGATGTTAAATATGCATAAAAAAATATAGCAAAGATGAGAAAATGATTATTTACTTTTACCAAAGTATAATTGGTATTTAAATGAAGTTATGTAGTGATTTATGCCTACTAAAATATGTGAATATGCACATGTTATACTTTATTAATATGAATGAAGATATGCTTAAGAAAGTTACTTAAGAAAGTGCTATGTTTATATGATGTTTTAATTAAATGTTATGAAGATGGTGAATTATGCATATTGAGATATACTTAGCATCCATGATTGAGTTGTGATGAATGATGAATGATTTACATGCATAAAAGTATGATAGAAGGTTTTGGGTAATGATTACGATATGAATTTTAGAGGTATTTGAATTGTATATAGTAATAACAGTTTTATGATCGAATTTCAGGGATAAAATTATTTTAAGGGGGAGAAAGTTGTAACATCCTCATTCACACTACCATGAGAAATGTGCTATAAAGTGATATAAAGATGAAGTATAAGTATGCATAAATATGTAAAATTTATGCTTAATGTGTAAAGGATACATGTTTTGATTTAATGTGTTAAATGATATTTTATGATGGAATCTATATGAATTATGAGATGTATTGACATGTTTTACATGTTATTATATGTTAAAATATAAGTTAAAAAATGCCTAAGTGTGAGTTTAAGAATCATTCAAATTGATGGTGAATTAAATGTGAAATGAGGACATAAATGGAATTTTCTAAAATGATAAGGCTATTTAATGAAAATATATTTTATGGATAAAATGTATGTATTTGATGATAATGTATGCTATGATTAAATATTATGTAAAAATGAATATTAAAGGAGAGGAAATAAATTGGTTAAGTAGGATAAGCATGCAAAATGTCATCTTTCGATTGGTCCTTATTTACTTTAATCAAAGAAGAGTTTTATGCTTATCTTATGTAAGAAAAATAGGATGGTATTCCCTTTCTCCTTCATTTAACATACAGCTTCTTCCTCTTTCTCCTTCTCCTTTGCATTCTAGTTAAAGAAAAAGACTTTTTCCTAGGTAAAATCATGCATAGGTTTTAGTTTTTATGTTGGTTTGGTGTTCTATGTGCTCTATCCATACTTTCTTCTTCTTGTTCATGCTTTCTTATGTCTTAAATAAAGTGGGATGTTACTATAGAATTGTGTTAATTATATGTGAATGAAAGAAATGGATTGAATGATGAAAGATATGAAAGTTAAGTTGCTAAATTTGATGTTTTATTGTAACCAAATGAAATTTTGTTATGGTGTATGAATTTTATGTAAATCCTTAACTTGTAACCCTTGGATTAGCCATTTTACTTACTGTTTAAAGTATGTAAATGATGATTAATGGTATTTCTAAGGTTTGGTATGCTTGAATGATAAGGGAAAGATGATTACATATATAGATAGCTTGGTTGCAAAGTTGCTATCTAATTTAGAAATATCTAGAAGCAGTTGTATACTAAGTTCCTTGAAGTAGTTGACTATTCTGAATGGGTTGCAAATATAGTTCTGATTCCTAAGAAAGATAGTGGGGTTAGGGTTTGAGTATATTACAGGGATTTGAACAAGGCATGTCCAAAGGATGACTTTCCTTTACCTCATATCGATGTGCTAGTTAATCATACAGCTGCTAGTACTATGTACTCCTTTACTGATGGGTTTTCTCGATACAATCAGATTCTCATGGCTATCATTGATAGCGAAGACAACTTTAATCATAAAATAGGGGACCTATTGCTACAAGGTCATGCTCTTCAGCTTGAAGAATCTAGGTGTTACTTATCAGAGAGCCGTAACAACCTTCTTATATGATCTAATCCATAAAGAGGTTGAGGTCTATGTAGATGATATGATGGTGAAGTCTCTTACTAGGGAAGAGCATCCGGCTACTCTTAATGAATTTATCATATGGGTTAAGAAGTACAGGCTCAGGCTGAATCAGAAGAAGTCCACATTTGGGGTGACGTTTGACAACCTATTAAGTCATGTAGTTAGTCAAAAAGGTATCAAGGTAGATCTTAAAAGGTGAAGTCAATCTATGAGATGCCTATTCCATGAACTGAGATCAAAGTTAGAGGATTTCTAGGATAGCTCTAGCATATTAGTAGATTCATTGCTAAGGTCACTATTATATGTAAGCCTATCTTTAAGCTTTTGAGGAAGAGCTAGCCTTTAATTTGGGATAAGAACTACCAGTTTGCATTTAAGAGGGTGAAGCATTACCTCTCCAACCCGTCGGTTTTGTAGCCGTCTCAGTTGAGAAAACCAGTGTTACTCTATATAGCCTTAGAGGAGGACTCAATGGAAGCTATGGTTACTCAGGAAAATAAATCTAGAGTAGAGCATATTGTCTACTATCTGAGTAAGAAGTTGTTGCCAACAGAGTGCAAGTATAACACTATCAAGAAGCTATGCATGGTTATGGTTTGGATCACTAAGAAGCTCAGACATTACTTCCAATCATATTAAGTTCAAGCGATCTCCAAGGTCAACCATATAAAATACTTATATGAAGCTCCTTTACTGGTAGAGAAGCTTTCCAGGTGGCTAATCATGTTATCAAATCTTGATGTGTAGTACATCACTAAGAAGGTGATCAAAAGCAAAGCGATTACCAAATTCTTAGTATCCTAACCAATGGATGACTCTGAAACTTTTGAATTGGACTTAAGGGCATTCAATGTTCAAAAATGGTAGTTACATTTTAATGGCACAGTCAATAGAGCAAGTACAGGCAAGGGGTAACGTTGATCGCTCTTGAAGGTGAACTGATCATGCATTCGAAGCGGCTAAGCTTTCCAGTCACTAATAACATGGCTGAGTATAAAGCATGTTTGTTCAGGCTTGAGGCATTGCTAATGATTAGTGCCCAAGATGTAGAATTCTTTGGTGATTTGATGCTTGTCATTCACCAGTCCATAATCAAGTGGAATGTCAGAGAAGAAAGACTCAAGCTTTATGTTGAATACATGAAGCTCATGATTTGCAATTTCATATCATGTAAGTTTCTTCATACTTCACATGATGAGAATTAGATGGTTGATGCCTTGGCTACACTGGCTTTAGTATGAACAACCATAGTGTCAAGTTCAGCCTGTGTTCATTGAGCAATCGATGATTTCTTACTATAAGGGATAATGCGTTATATATTAGACCAATAAGATGAGACTCCATGATATTTTGATATCATGAACTTTCTAAGAATTGATGTTTATCTGGAGGAAACCAACAAGATTGATAAGCTAGCTTTATGAAGGTTAGCAATTAACTTTACCTGGTATTAATATTTTCTTTATAAAAGAGATTTGATCACATACCATCAGTCAAATTATAGAATTTAATGATACTATGGTCTTTCTCAGCGTGGGGAATCGATATTATGGATGAGATCCATCCTAATGGGTATCAATACATATTGGTGGCTATTGACTACTTCTCTAACTGGGTAGAGGCATAATCCTATAGTAAACTGAGGGCAAAGTAGGTTGGTAAGTTTATAGAGAAGAATAACATATGTTGGAGTGTAGTGTCCAATAATGGAGTGTAGTTCCAGGTCCAGGTGTTGGATTTACTGGAAAGATATGGGATCGAGCATCATCGATCTTCTCCATATTTCCCTTAAGCTAATGGGGCAGTTGAAGCGACTAATAAGACGATCAAATAGATCTTGGCCAAAACAATGCAGACTTATCGGGATTAGCATGAGTAGTTGCCATTTGCTTTATAGGGTTATAGAACCACTACAAGGAGTCCTACGATTGCTACTCCCTACTCTTTAGTTTACAGGACAGAAACTGTAATACCAATTAAAGTGGAGCTAAAGTCATTGCGAGTTATTCTAGAAGCTCGGCTGTAAAAGGCTGAGTGGAAGAGGGCTAGATATGAACAACTGGTTGTTATTAATGAGAAGCAGCTGAAGGCTCTCTATCATCTACAGCTTTGCAAGAAGCGCATGGTGAATGTGTTCAATAAGAAGGTCAAGCCTATTACTATACAAGAAGGTGATTTGGTTCTGAAGTAAGTCAAATTGGTTATGTCACACCCCGACCCAAGACCCAAGGGGTGATGACATGATCCCGTAGCATAACCATCACTTTCCCATCTCAGGAAAACAATAATTATACTACAAAGGATTTTAAAACTCTAATGCTCGTATAAAAATCCAATAAAAGAAAGATATATAAACAAATACAAAACCCTGGATATATACATGGATTCTTATACAATACATTTAGTATACTGCCAATTACTACAAATACAAAGGAATATGCACAAATCCACAAGCTGTAGGAGTCCGTCCAAAAGTCCAAGACACGAGCCAGCTGTTGTACCTCTAATCCTGATGCTCACCCTCTGAACTCGGACCTACGTTCATCAAATGATAAACACTAAGAATAATCTCAGTGGTGCTAGGAACACATAACACACCAGACACATACACAAGCAATCCATACAGCATATAGCCAAGTATAAGGTACACAGCCAAACACATGGCACACAGCCCAAACACTAGTAGCACAAGCAATACCAGCAATCTCAGCCCAATCACATAATCATGAATGCTCAACAGTCAATCATACAATGCACTTGCCCTCGGTTTGGTGCCTCTCGCACTCTTTTTCGGAATATCTCATTCTATTGTCATATCAATTAATACCGGTACTTCTCGCACCTGTAGGAGCATCTTACTCCCTTCACCATATTAATTGATGTCGGTATATCTTATACCAGTGGGAGCATCTCACCCCTTTCATTTGACTCAGTACCTCTTGTACCCAGTACTTCTCGTACCTCATATCTGCCATCCTTATTTCACTCCCTCACAATGATATGTTATGCCATCATTCATAATGCATGAACAAGCCATACAACAATCTGACAAGCCAAACATCCAATAATCGCAAGGCACATTCCCTCTTGAAACCAAGAATCACACATCGTTCCTTCTCAAAACCAAAAACCATAATCATAAGCATCCATGGCATAAACAAACATAATCATAGGGAATTCAATCCCCGAGCATCAGTTCTAGGCCTTATAAGGCCGTAGAACCATAAAAACAAGCATGAACAATAAACATATAGCACAGACAACGTATAACTAGCACAAACCTAAAGAAAGAAGATCGTTATCCCAAGCCCGTACTCCCGGTTCTATCAAGCTCTAGCCATACCACCACCCGTATGCCCGTACCAACCTAAAAAGCCTGACAAACCCAAAAATCTACGAGCTGCGGTACAGTCGTACCACCCTTTGGTGCGCCCATACGACCACCAGTCTCTTGATAAATCTAATTTCTAGCGAGCATACGTACAGCCAGACCACTCCTCGGGATGCCTGTACGGCCTCTAACAGCCCTAAACCCTTGACTTCCCCTGCTTGGTACGATCGCACGAATCCCCGTATGCCTGTACCACTCTCCAAACTCCTCTTCTCATCCTCAAACTCACTCCCCGGCCACCTGAAATACCTATAACATATACCAAACATGCATGCCATCATGCACACACCTTGCACATATACAAATAGATAGCAGAACACGTCATCATGATGTACATACAAGCATACATACACTGCACATACACATGCATCATACCAAAACATGTATACATACACGTATACATCCGAGCAAGCATACACAACAATACTAAAACTCTTAAGGTGTCAAACACGGGTGTGGCAGGTTATCTATGACCTACATGGAAAGTTCAAACCTAACTAGGAGGGCTCATTCTTGGTTAAGAAGATTTTGTCCAAAGACGTTGTCTGCATTTCAGACTTAGAAGGGAATGAGCTCTCAGAGCCTATTAACCTTGATCAATTGAATAGGTATTTCATCTAGAGAAAATGGTAAAAAGAATAGTAAAATAAAAATGAAAGTTTGGTGAGCTAAAAACCTACATAGGTGGTTCATGCAAAAGTTAAGATAAAAAAAATGCTTGCTCGATGAGTTCAAAATCCACTTGGATGGCTCATACAAAAGTTAGAGCTCTTAAAATCAAAAGAGAGCATTAAAATAATTGATAAACAATCTTGCATGGGACTAACCAATGATAGGGGGTTAAGTCTAATGCATATCAAGGGCTTATGTGCTACTTTTAAAATTTTTCATGCAAATGTTTTAATTTCATCAATGCAAATGGAACACATGTTTATAAACATAACCATAAGTAATACTAATTTCAAATACAAAGTACTGTCTCTCTTTGTTACATATGATTTTATTTTGTAATAGTTTATGCAGTACAAAACCCTATGTATAGTGTAACACCCATAACTTATACTCATCATCTGTAGCATATCTAGTTCCAAGGATCTCTACCGGTAAGATCCAACAGTAAGGCTAGGTCTTCTCCATTGTTGGTTTATGAAAATGTGTTTAGCAGCAAAAGATATAATTTAAAACTTTTAAAATACATGATTTCATCGGATCTAGTAATTTTATTCATAGAACACATCAATTATAGAGAAGATCATTAAAGAAGAGATCAAAAAACTTACTTTTATACAGATCTCCTTCTTTATTGTCCTTCTGAAAAGTTGTAGCAAACTTTTCAACCCCTAAGGTAGAGGATATCTAAACTATCGACATAAGCAATAAGAATGATTAGTAATCAATATTACTTGTTTTGTTTAGAGACTAGAAAATAAAATAATAAGAATGGATGAAGAATAAGAATGAATTTAGTTTTGCTTCTTAATCTTCTATTAAAAACTAAATTGTTTCTCTTTTTCTTGAGTTTTGAGTGGCTTGGAATCAATGAAAGAAGGAGGCAGCTAAAATATGCTTATGCATTTCCCTTTTGTTTTTTTTTTCAAAATGTCATACCATAACCCTAATTAGGTTTAGGTTTAATAAGTTAAGTCATGTGCATGTCACATACTTCTGTCATGTGCATATTACATGCTTCTGGCATATGACTTACATGTGACTAACTTAAAATCATGTGCACTTCCTTTTAATTCATCATACATGAATAAGTTATGTGACAATCATATATTGACCATTAAGTCATTTAATTCCATCCAATTCTACATATACCATGCATGTAGAACATGTCATCTTAAATCACTTGTATCTTAAGTTCTGCTTATCAGATTTTAGTGATCTTGATATCAAATCAAAGCTCTTTTCATGATATTTCAAAAAAAAATTGAAAAATTCAAGTTATCTTATAACCAAAAAACATTATTTCCTTAACATCCATTCATGATTATAATTCCTTTTACTTTTAGTATGACCTTTGGGGTTCTTGACATGTTGGCAACATATGAACATATTATTAAACTTTATTTAATAACATCATATGTAAATCAAGAGCAGTGTCTAGTCATACATCATGACAACCCAAATTTCAAGAGATCATTAGTTTGATTACAACCTTTTTATATCAGATTCCATGCAATAAACTCCTTTCACCATTTACTATCTCATTTAGGTTTGAGTATAGATTAATGTCAACTCAATGCATAATCAAGTGTGTAAGATCATGCCTTAAATTTGATGTTTCATGTACCATAATCTTTATTTCCAAAATGCCCTTATGAAACTCATTCATTAATAAGTATTCTACTCTGGCTAAAGATTCTTGAATAAAGAATATTACATGAATCAATGAGATAAAACCCTTACATTAATTTAGGGTGGTGAATCCTTTATTGATAAATAAATACCTTTAACTACTTCACACTATATCCAACCTCCAAGTTATGAATGCCTCCTATGGAGGAATAAAACATAGGAGTCAAAACATAATGATCCATAATTAATATAACCTTATTATCTCAAGTCTTAAGGATACTTGCACTACTGATATAAGTGAGATATACTTCACAACATAGATTAATCATCCATATGAATCTCACTAGCAAGTTCTCCAATGAGTCAGTCCTAAACTTCTCATCCACATGTTCACTTTAGATAACTATTGTCATGATGAATGAGAATCATCCCAAAAGGAAGTATAACATGTGCTGATCTTAACCACATTAATAATATTCATTCTTATTAATACATTAATCAGGGATAATTTAGATATTGAACATTTGCATACAATAAGAATCTTATTTCATAAACTCTTTATGAATTCCTTTGTATTGTTCTGATATCTTGGAATTCATTAGTTAGTTAATAACCTTTCAAGTACATTGAATAATGAATAATTCCTTTATTGATAAATTGTTCAATATTAAATTACAACAAAATATGATGCTCTAGAGCATACACTAACATCCACATGCTCCAGAAAGCAGGACAACAATCATCCTCCCTAGAACTTTATCAAATAAGGGATGGTATTTCTATGGTCATAATGATAGTAGACTCTGGTAGGACTATAATGTATGCAACATATGAATCTTGGTAGTGCAATGCAATCCATATATGTCATAACCATCACATATTGGATATGCTACCAAGGACAAGTCCACTGACCTCGCTCTCAGGGATGACCCCCATCCATTCGATCCAATCATCAAATGTCAGCGTCCTTGCCTCGTTGAAGGTATAGCCTCTCCTTATATGGCTATGAGGTGTATATCTCTATGGATCACTTACTGGTGGTGCCAAGATCCTCAGCTTCTCCTAGAGCCAAATTTATTTTAAAAAAATTAAAAAATAAAAAAAAGAGCTTACTGAGTTGAAAACCTTATAAAATGCTGCTCATGCAAAAATTAGAGTGACCCACTGAATTGAAAATTCAAGAGGGCAGTTCAAGCAAAAGTTAGGGTTAAAAACAAAATCAAATAGCACGTAAAAATTAGGGTAAAAGTATAGCTTTCTAAGTTGAAAACCTACAAAGATGGCTTAGAATTTATACCTGCAGTAGAAGTAAACTGACATTAAGGCATCCAAATTAACCCCGTCTCACTCTATCCAACCCAAGGATCATCTCTACTACAATCATAGGAAAAAGCGTCTGACCTTACTCCATTTTGTCTATCACCAGATCAATCATTAAATCCCCATGGTCGAATGGGTTGATGAACAAAAACTATGCCAGCAGTCTAAATCCTGCTACCCTCAACCATGAAGGGGAAGTCACTAGCTTATGACCATACAATAGAAAGATAGCAGTAAGATTTGCAGCACACTTTATAGTCAGTAGTGACCTCATTATCATCAGGCTAATGTTAAAGCCCTTAATCAAATACAGGACTGCCTCTCAAGTAGGCACCGACATCACTAACATCATTATCATGCTGTAAGTGACTCCAAGGATAACAACAAACTCCTCATACATTAGATATAGCTCCACATGTCTGAACTAGAAGATATAGGTCACTGAATCCTAGAACTACATAGCAGTATACAGAAAAGTAATATTGATGGAGACTTATTGGAATGCCTTCAAAAACTGCAGTTTGAACTCACTCAATCAACTCCATTCAGTATCATCCTACTAGTGGGATATGGTAGGGAAAGTAAAGAGTGATTAGTGAGTCATGATTTATTCTTACATCGAAGAATAGATGGGTTATTTTTAGGCTGAGAAGCATAATGCATGATATTCTTATAGAAGAGTGACAACAACAAGCATTTTAGGTCTAATTATCAAATCTAAAATATACAGAGTTCAAGCCATCAATGGTTCTCAGTGTTGGTACTACACAACCCAAGTGTACTAAGCCTTCATACTATGCTAGGCTGTGCTACTCTATCCCATGTCCTAAGACAGAAGTTACAAAGCTATGACATCATGCATATGGTATCTGACATCATATCTGCCCTAGGAATCATCATCTCCTGACTAGGATTATCGAAGACCTCAATGTTGTACCACTCTAAGCATGCTGTCAGCCGGTTGATCTCTCTACCTATCTACTCAGTCATCCGAGCATAGCAATCTTGCTCTAAGCGCTATCTTTTTTGCATTAACATAATCACATAGGCATATAATTCATGCATCCATGCATAAGCATCATGAACATAATCATAATAGGTACAGCCTAAATATCCTGCATCTCAAAGCTATGATAGTGGTGCAATCCTATCAACGGCCTCATAGCATCAGCCATAGCATCCTGAGACACTTACACAGGTCAAGCACATGTTAGATCAGTAAAATTAGGAGCATGCTAATGCACTTCATGTCACATCCTGAATTTAGTGGTTCATTGTGCATTCATAAATTGATGTGATGTTGTGTTCTATATGTTTTTGGTGTGAAAATGATATGAAATTATGATTATGTTGATAAGTATATGATAAGAATTGAGGTTAAAGTTCAAAAGTGGAAATTGAAAATTTTGCCGAAACCACTAAAACATACTCTAAATAGCACTAAAATAAGGATTCTATGTTATATACATTGAATTTGATTGAATAGTTTTGACCATTGTGCTTGTATTAACTTAAATTAGATATATGCAAATTTTGGAAATTTTGAATTAAAATTTAATTATGATATCATGATTAGGTATTGATGATGTAAGCAAGTAAAATTAATTATAATTCTTTTATGGGAAAATGAAAATGATGAAGTAAGGATGAATTAGTATCATTAGATAATAAAATATAAATATTAGAAATGGTAAAAGTATTAAATTTAATTATGGTGACATTATGATATCATAATTATTAAAAATGATGTCATAATTAGAAAATAAGAAAATTAATGTTGTGGAAGATGATAAATAGATAAATATAAATGGAAATAAAATAATTTAGATTATATTTTAAATAGAATAATTAAATAGACGTGGGATTGGAATATGTAAAAGTGTATAGGAAATTGCAAAAGTAGTTTAGGGAGTGGTGATAGTGGAATGAGAGAGAAATGAAAATTTATTGAATGGAGGATGGATTTTATTTAATAAAAACATTTTTAGGTATTTAAGGGGAGTATAAATACAAAAATTAAGAAATTTTATTGGTGAAATTTAAGCAAAATACAAGTATAAATAAGTTTAGGGGTTAAAATGTTCTTTTAGCAAAATACAAGGACTAAAATGGAACTTTTTCAAATGAGGTGCATTTCAAATGAAATTTTAGTGTCATTTAGAGGAAACTAGGTCAGATTGTTATCCCTCCACTCATTTTGGACGACACCCCCATCCTCTTTCCCCTCCACTCATGCATTCTCTCCTTATCTCTTTTCATTTCCTATCCTTTAATTATCCTCTCATTTGTACTTAACCTAATCCTCATCATTTTCTTTCAAACCATCCAAAATCTTCCTCATTCCTACTCCATATTTCTTCTATAATCTCATGAATCATTAAAGATCCATACATATAGATTAAAAACCAAGACAAAAGGACCTCCATATTGCTTATTTTCCAAAAAAAGGTGCAAGCTTCTTCTTCTTCTTCTTCCATCAAGCAATCCGCAAGCTTTTCTTTTCCTTTTGGATGGTTTCTTAAGTTTCAAACTAACCTTGCATGTAATCTACAATAGAAGGTCAAAAACAAGTTATTTTGGGTTCATTTAAAGAGTAGCCGAGACTCTTTTCTAAAGGATCTTCAAGGGTAAGTTAAGATTTGTTGAGTTTTGGTGGTTTGATAAGAAACTGAAACATTACTTGTGAACTAACCTCATTTTATGCTTGATCTTGTCCTTTAAGGTGCATGCATGTTTGTTTTAGGCATTAATCAAGTTTAAAGAAGGAGAATATAGCAAGGTTCATACCAAATCCGAAGCTTAAAAGTCAAAGGAGTCTATTTTTAATGAAGATTGAGTTCTATAAGTTAAAAGGTGAGTTGGTAAGTATGAGTTAGCTATAGAACCATGCGATTTGTAAATTTTTGATGTGATTTAGCTACTGGCCGAATGGTTTTTGGTTGTTTTAGTTAATTTTAGCTTTTTAGTTGATAATTAGAAGGCTTAAGGTTGTAAAGGACAAGTAATAAAATGGATTTGTGTTGTGTGGGTGAATGTGTCCTATTTTTTCCATAGTTGGCCGAAATTACAAGGGATTAAATTACTGGTTGATAAATTTAAAATGAGGTTAAGATGTTAATTAAATAAAAATAGAAGATTAATCATAAGGAAAATGAGAAAATTTAGATTAAGGTAAGTCAAAAGAGGTAAATAGGGCTTAATGTCACTTAAATTAGATATGACATAAGAAATAATGAATTAAATGAATTAAATTGAGTATGATTTAATAAATTACTTCTAATTAAGGTTAAATAAAGTTTAAATGTTAATTTATAAAGGAAGTTAAAAGAATTTAGCTTTAAAAAGGGTACAAGATAAGCATTTTAATAAAGATAAGGCCTAATCTTCTTTATAATAAGTATTGACTATGAAAATCATAAATATTGGAATATGTTAAGTAAATTAATAGGTAAGGTAGAAGAATTAGAGTTTAAATGAAAGAATAATAAGATTAACTAAGTTGGCTTAAAGTAAGATAAGTTAAATTGGACATATGAAGAATTGAAAATTTTAGTGTTATTTTTAAGAGGTATTCGGCCAAGATAAGAAATGGGACTAAAAAGGATAATAAATTAAATAAATTAAGGGTATTTTAAAGGATTAATTAAATTATGATGAATAGTATAAGTTGAGTTAATTAAAGTCAATAAAGGTTGAACTAAGTTAAGCTTAAATTGAGGTATAACTTGATATGAATGCATATGACTTAGAGTGAGTTTAAATTGAGTATTTAAAAAGATATTTAAATATAATAAGTGTTATTAAAGGATTATTTAAGTTAATAATGGAATAATACATGGAGATTTAGTTAATTATGGAATAAGTAATTTAAGAATACTTATGCCAAAATTAAAGAGATTTTAAATGAAATAATTATGCTATAACTGTTATATGGATTTAAATGATTACTGATGGTTTAAGAGGACTATTAAGTGAATAATAAAAGAGATATCATACTGGTATGATGGATTTCACTTAAGGATTTAAATAGGAGTAACAGAATACTTAAGAGACTAAGTATACTTGAAGCATAGAATAAACATGCTTAGTTGATTTCATATATATATGTGTAATACGTAAATAATTAGATAGTACATAAGTAAATTGAATAAGTAGAGTGTTAATCGAGAATATGATTTGAAAGACATTAATATGAAATACTGAGACATATTGAATATGAATGGTGATAGTAAAGGTTTAATACAGAATAAACAAAATTAAATAATTTTAAGGCTGAGCAACTGTAGGTAATTGATATCAGAAGTGAGATTTAGTATGAATAACAGAAGAATGATTAATTCTGACTATAATTTAAATGGTCACTAGTTATGAGATAAGCTAATTAAGGATTTTAGTTAACTGATTTTGAGTTTTAATAATGATACGGATACAAGGTTAAGTATGAATAGACAAAGATTTAAGATATTATTGAACATGACTGATATCAGGATTAATTAAGAGATTTCTATTTTGATTGATTTTTGGTCTTAAGTTAACGGGACCTTTAAGAATCAACTAACAGGAAATTCTTTAAGAACTGATTATATCTTGATTTAAATGAATTCTGGAATTGAAAATATTTTAAATGCTTAAGGCATTACTGAACTTAACCTATTAACAGAAGTTAAAATTAGACAGAAATAGTAATAAGAAATTGTTAGAGTTATATAGATAAGATATTTAGAGGTAATCAGTATTATGATATCAACAGAGTTATGCTAACATATAATTAAGACTGTCATATTAAATTATGACTAAACAACAATTGACTTTTCAGCAGAAACTAATTTAAGTTGTAAAATATAAATATAATGCTGATTATAGCTTAAATGATAACAGAATTAATAAGTAGCTGATTATTTTAAACCATTTTGTAAATATCTATATACTTATTAATGGTAATAATAACTTGCTTTAAATAGTAAGGAATAGTTCTTAATAAGAGGTAATTGATATTAACTATTTCATAGAATATTATTTAAGATACTATAAGGAGATAAATAAAACATGCACGATAAAGATGTTATTAACTATTTTATTTTAAGTATAGAAAAAGAATAAGAAGTATTTATTACTGTGAATAATATTATTCATGATATTATTAGAATAAAGTTGATTTAAAAGACTATTATGTATGAATTAAATAGAAAATGATGATCAAATGGTATTAATAAAAAATAATAATAGTAGGACTTTAAATTAAATAAGTTATTACTAAGGTGGATATTACGCGGTAAACTAAAGGAAACACATTAAGAATGACATTGATTTATTCAGTGGTTTATAAATATAAAAAAATGATAAAGGATGAATTTAATTATTAATAAAAGATTTATATTGATTTTGAAATAGGTAAATCAGTGGAAAATATTCATGAATCTTCCAAGGATATTAATAAAGGGAAGGATATACCAAGTTTGTGCTAGAATGTTTGAAGTCCTCGATCATTAAATGATCAAAGAGGCAAAGGTTTGGTAATGCAATAGCATTATAATAAATTGAATTTAATTATGCATCATATATATATATATATATATATATATATATATCATGAACATAAAGCATTCAACATAAACATGACATAGCATGACATGGTGAAATAAGGAGAAAAAGAATATGATGTGATATGAGAAAAGGCTAAATGATTATACTGGCATAATGATATAAATTCCTACGGGAATAAAATAACAT